>ML662465.1:506955-770903 GCA_007570785.1 Antilocapra americana
CGTGTTCCCTTGCACGCTGCTGGCCCCCCCCTTCCCCGTGCTGGGCCTGGACTCCCGGGGGGTGGGCGGCCTCATGAACTCCTTCCCGCCACCTCAGGGTCACGCCCAGAACCCCCTGCAGGTCGGGGCTGAGCTCCAGTCCCGCTTCTTTGCCTCCCAGGGCTGCGCCCAGAGTCCATTCCAGGTGAGTAGGGACCGGCCGTGGCGGGCCGGGCCGGGAGGGCGCCGACCCGCGGCCGCGGCCCACACGGCGCCTTGTCTTCGCAGGCCGCGCCGGCGCCCCCACCCACGCCCCAGGCCCCGGCGGCCGAGCCCCTCCAGGTGGACTTGCTCCCGGTCCTCGCCGCCGCCCAGGAGTCCGCCGCGGCCGCGGCTGCCGCCGCCGCTGCCGCTGCTGCCGCCGCCGTTGCTGCTGCGCCCCCGGCCCCGGCCGCCGCCTCCACTGTGGACACAGCGGCTCTGAAGCAGCCCCCGGCGCCCCCTCCACCGCCCCCGCCGGTGTCGGCGCCCGCTGCCGAAGCCGCGCCCCCTGTCTCTGCCGCCACCATCGCCGCAGCCGCGGCCACCGCCGTCGTTGCCCCAACCTCGACGGTCGCCGTGGCCCCGGTCGCATCTGCCTTGGAGAAGAAGACAAAGAGCAAGGGGCCCTACATCTGCGCCCTGTGCGCCAAGGAGTTCAAGAACGGCTACAACCTCCGGAGGCACGAGGCCATCCACACCGGAGCCAAAGCCGGCCGGGTCCCCTCGGGTGCTATGAAGATGCCCACCATGGTGCCCCTAAGCCTCTTGAGCGTGCCCCAACTGAGCGGAGCCGGCGGGGGAGGGGGAGAGGCGGGTGCCGGCGGCGGAGCGGCCGCAGTGGCCGCCGGTGGCGTGGTGACCACGACCGCCTCGGGAAAGCGTATCCGGAAGAACCACGCCTGCGAGATGTGCGGCAAGGCCTTCCGAGACGTCTACCACCTGAACCGACACAAGCTGTCGCACTCGGACGAGAAGCCCTACCAGTGCCCGGTGTGCCAGCAGCGCTTCAAGCGCAAGGACCGCATGAGCTACCACGTGCGCTCACATGACGGCGCTGTGCACAAGCCCTACAACTGCTCCCACTGTGGCAAGAGCTTCTCCCGGTGTGCACGGGGCCTCGGCCGCCCCCTGGGCGGGTGGGAAGGGAGGGAAGGTCGGCGATGGAGGTGGCCTGGCCTTGGCTGGTGGGGAGGGAGGTTTCTGAGGATGGGGACTGGGAGCCACTCCCAGGGAGGAGGGAGAAAAGCCTCTCCCGGTTACCAGGGAGCAGGGGGTGGTCCTTAGCAAAAGGAGGTGGGTCCTTGGGTTGTAGGAGTGCTTCGAGTGGGAGGAGGCCGAGGCCGCCTAGAGCGAGGAGGGATTTCCTGCCTAACCAGGACTCTGAATCCTTGGGCTTGGGAGAAAACTCAGGGACCCTTGCAAATGCTTGATGGACTGAGTTAGGCAGACTCGGGGACCCCTCCACACCCCAGGGCCCTAATCCCAACCCCAACGTGTCCCCAGGCCGGATCACCTCAACAGTCACGTCAGACAAGTGCACTCAACAGAACGGCCCTTCAAATGTGAGGTAGGAAGCCCGTCTCCTCCCGTCCTGATTTTCATGATTTTGATCCTCATTGTAGTTGTCTGAGTTCAGCCTCTCAGAGCCCCTTTTTCTCTCTCTTCTTTTTGCTTTTTCACTCCATTTTCTCATCCCTTCTTAAAGGCCTCATCATCTCACTCCCATTTCCTACAGATCAAAGACCCCCAAGGCTCTGATTCCTTTAACCTCTTGCCCCCCTCGCCCCACTCCCCGAAGCTTTAACTCTCCTGACACCCCCCACGCCCCTCCCCCCTCCCCAGAAATGTGAGGCAGCTTTTGCTACGAAGGATCGTCTGCGGGCCCACACAGTACGACACGAGGAGAAGGTGCCATGTCATGTGTGTGGCAAGATGTTGAGCTCGGCTTATATTTCGGACCACATGAAGGTGCACAGCCAGGGCCCTCACCATGTCTGTGAGCTCTGCAACAAAGGTACATGCTGCGAGATGCCGGGAGGGCCAGGGACAGAGGGTGGGGACAAAACCAGCGGCCCTTCCACAGATGTGGGTTAAGGTGCTGTAGCCAAGAGCTCGTGGCATCTAGAGCCCTTTAGAAAGCACATGAAGGAACATTGGGACGACTGAACATCACTAAGTTCTAAGATGTTATGGCTGGAGGAGATGATCTGCCAGAAAGAGTCAACTCCTGGGTGTGTGTGGGGAGATGGGAGGGGGCACAACTGCTTTGGGGAAGGAGTGGTCAAGAGAGCCAGTTCCCACCGGTTGGCAGGCAAGGTTTCAGCTGTGCAGCCACAAGTTCTTGTCTTCAGCTCCTGGGGCAAGTGGAGTACATTGGCAGAGATTTACAAAGTACTCGCCCTGTCTCAGTAGCAGAGGGAGTTGCTTTTAAACAAATTCACTCCACTGAGTAACTGGGCTGAGACTGTATGGGACACTGGAGGGAGGGGACACAGCCGTCTCTGCTGAGGGTCAACTCTTCAAGTGGCTAGGAATCAGTGTCCTGTCACCCCGGGAGAGATCCCCCAGCCACAGAGAATGGACTCTGGGGACACCAAGGCCCAGAAGCCAACACCACTCAACCAGTTCCCATACTTGGGGGGCTGTGCCCCACCCCTAGCCCCAGCAGAGTAGTTGGCCCCAGGCTACCAAGGATGTGGTGGGAGGAGGACAGGGCCATCTGAGGAGGGCGTCCCCAGCCTAGGAGAACAACCCCGTCTCTGGGGTCTCCGCCTGGCTGACCCCCACCCCCCCAACCCCATCCACCCCCCCCCCAATAGGCTTCACCACGGCAGCATACCTGCGCATCCACGCGGTGAAGGACCATGGGCTCCAGGCCCCGCGGGCTGACCGCATCCTGTGCAAGCTGTGCAGCGTGCACTGCAAGACCCCTGCCCAGCTGGCCGGCCACATGCAGACCCATCTGGGGGGGGCCGCCCCCCCTGTCCCGGGAGATGCCCCCCAGCCACAGCCCACCTGCTGAGGGGGACCCCGCACCCACCAGGCAAGGCGTGGGGCATGGCTGGGGGGGGTGGGATGGGGTGCGTGGGACGAGGGGGCTCACAGGACCCAATAGGGGATCTTAGGAAGGCCAGGGATGCCCAGCTATCCCCAAGTTAGGGAGACTTCTGGGACCAGGGAGGGCCTTTCAGGAGAATGAGGTAAGGATGCAGGCCGAAATCTTAACTAAACAGGGAGTGAGCAACGGCTGTGTCCCAGGGGAGGGCGTCTGGGGCAAGGGGCAAGGCTCTTGCCATTCAGATCGAGCTGTGATCTGGTGTTTCTCACCCTGCAGGTACAGGTGAGGTCTGTCCAATGGCAGGTGAGGTCTGTCCAATGGCGGCGGCAGCGGCGGCGGCAGCAGCAGCAGTGGCAGCCCCACCCACAGCCGTGGGCTCCCTCTCGGGGGCCGAGGGGGTGCCTGTGAGCTCTCAGCCACTTCCCTCCCAGCCCTGGTGAGCTCCAAGTTGGTGGGGGGGAGAGGGGAGAATGGAGGAAAGTCCCTCGGTACCATCTCCTCTTCCCCTCTCTTTTCCCACCAACTCCTCACTACTTCCCCCAACAACCAAGGAGCCTCCGGAAGGAAAGGAGGAAGAAATGTTTTCTTAGGGGAATTCGCTAGGTTTTAACGATTTGTTTCTCCTGCTCCTCTCTCCTCCTCCCTATGAGACCTGACCCCACACACACCTGTTCCCTTGGTTGTGTTGAAGTCCCCTGGACAGTGGGCAAGGGGGAGCAGAGGACAGGAGTGGCCACTGCCCTCACCCCCTCTCCTCTCTGTGACCCCCTGTCCTGCCCTTCCAGGGATTTGTGAGCCTTCTCCCTCAATGGTCCTTCTTGCTCTCCTCCTTCCAGTGCCCCCCCCTTACTGTCTGCTGCCCCTCCCTGGGGAGTTGGTGCTTTTTTTTTTTTTTTTTTCCAGGGGGAGGGAGGAGAGGAAAGAGGGAAATCAAAGATTCTGTCCCAGAGATGGGGAAAGGTGAGATTCGAGAAGGGGCAGAAGGTAAAGGTTTTACCTTCATGAGGTGGGGTTGTTTGGGGTCAGGCCCTGAACATCATCCTGCTTAAGAATCTGTCAGGGGAAAACAAGTCAAGGGGAGCAAAAGAAGGAGCCACTAGGGCCAGAGGCAGGACAAGAGATGGAATCCTAGGGGCCAGGGTAAATGGAGGTATCCAGGGACTAGAGGTGCTTCCTGGGGGTGGGGGGAATGCAGCCACAGTGTCTCCCCCTTCCCTCTTCCACCCCAGCTCCAGCCCTGGCCTTTTCTTTTCATCCCTCTCCCCCACGACAGAAGCTGTGGCCCTGGCCATGTCATCGTGTTCCGGTGTCCCCTGCATGTTCCCCACCCTTCACCCCCTCCTTTTGCGCGGACCCCATTACAATAAATTTTAAATAAAAACCTGTCTCAGACTCAGTGAATGAATTGCTCTCACCAAGCCCCCTGTTCCACCCCCAAGGGAATTCATAGGCCTGTAGTCGGTGGGTCAGTCAGTCGCATGCAGCCTTGCCCTGCCCTGTGCAGCTCTGAGGCTCCCAGCTCCTTCCCCAGAGGCAGCACCAGCCGAGGCAGTCCAGATTCAGGGTGGGGCCGAGGCTCCTAGGCTGTGGGGAGCAAGTTCTAGGACTCCGGAGTCTCTGGGGAATACTCAATCCACCCAGGCCCAGAATAGCCCCTAGAGGTTTGAAGAGGCTTGAGTCAGAAACCCAAATAGTTGCTGGACAAAAATGCTGCTTTTCCCCTTCCCCCCAGTCCAGACCCACTGCCTGCTGCTCACATCGGAGCCCAATAACCTGCACACTCTTAAGGCCCTGAGAGGTGATGGATGATGTAGCTGTGGAAAGACAGGGCAACTCAGCCCTAGGACTAGAAACAAAGACGTTGACAATACAAACCACTTCTCCCCACTCGACCTCTTCATTCTCAGCCCCCTCCTGCTGTTCTAGACAGCTCTTGGAGCCTCCCTCCTGCCCCTTGGAATTCCCTTCCCAGTCACTGCTTTGCTCTGACCCTTCCAGGGACCCTTTTCTTGAGCCTTCCATTACCCATTTTTGCTGCTGCTGCTTCCTTGGCGGTAGAGGGACTTCCCGTTCTGCAGGCTCCCTTCTGGAAACTCCACCCTGATCATCCTCTGCAGCCTCTCCCAAGTTTGGCCTCATCTCCCTTCCCTTTTCTTCCTTTCCTGCTGGTAGGGGTGCCTCCACCTGGTCCTGCCTGTCTCACTGGTCCAGCCTCCTCGGAGACCCCTCTCCGCTTCCCCTGACCCCTTGGCTCTGCCAGGACCCCCGGTGACCGTTGGCGGGAGGGGCCCGGGGCCTGGGAAGGGGGCACCCCCAGGAGGCGCGCGGGAGAAGGGCTAGGGAGCCGCGCGAGTGGTCCCCCGGCCGGTTGCCCAGGTAACGCAGGGCCTGGCACGCGTGGCTCCCTCCGGCTGGCCGGGAGGGGCGGGAGCCGTGCAAGGGGCGGGGGCGGTGCGCGGCAGCGAAGCGTAGGGGAGGGGACCTGAGAGGAGGGGATGAGCCGAGGGGAGGGGAGACCCGCCGCCTCCCTCCCTCGCTCGCTGACTTGCTCCCTCCCGGGCTGCGGCGGCTGCAACCGCGGTGGTGGCGGCGGCGGCGGCGGCAGCAGCAGCCGGAGCAGTCTTGGAGGCCGGCGTCGAGGTGAGACGGGAATGGACTGACTGAAGCTGCGGGTAGGAGTAGACGGACAGACCGCGGACGCCGGGAAGGCTGTAGGGGAATGCGGGCGCCTGATGGACTAACGGGTGGTGCTGGGCGCGCCACGCCAATGGGAGGAGACGGCGCCGGTCCCCCGGGGGCGAGGGAATCCCTGGGAGAGGGGCTGGGAAGGGGCTCAGCGGAGATGCCCAGGTCCCCGAGGGAGGGGCGCGGGCGTCTACGCCCCAAAAGCGCAGCACGAAAACCGCACCGGCTGGGCGCCCAGGAAGGAAGGGAGGATGCAGAGAGAGTGGAGTGTGAGTTTCGGGGTCCTCTGCCCAGTCTGCCTATCGGAACGTCTGAGTCTGAACAGCTTGTTGATTTTGGGGTGCTGTAGTATCTTCTAGGATGAGACTGGATCTTGTTGGGTGGACCCAGGAAGAGACCGTGGGGAACCCTGTTTACAAAAGGGTTCATCTTCCCAGGGCTCTCCAACCAGAAGCCTGAGCAGAGCACTCCTCCCCAGAGATGTCCCACCCCAAAGCAAAGGAAACCCCAACTTTTCTACCTTTTCCCCAGAGGCAGCCCAAGGCTGGCCCTGAGACAGGAGCATCTCCATCCTGGGCTGCAGCGCTGAAAGCTACCTCTTCCCTCCTCACACCAAGCCTGTCTCCTCCTCTTGCAGGATTTGCTGCTGTCTTCGCCGCTGCTCCATCCTTCCCTCAGAGGCCCTCTCCCCTCTCCTGTCTCAAGATGGCAGCTAGCAGCTCTGAGATCTCTGAGATTAAGGGGGTAGAGGAGGGTTCCCAGACCCAGGGAGAAGGGCCTGGCCATTCTGAAGGCCGAACTGGCTTTCCCCAGGTCCCAGCTGGGGTCTCAGATGAGCCAGAGACCCCGCAGCCAGGCCCAGACGTCACAGGGGCCCCTGTGGACTCAGAGCCCAAGGTTGGGCTGGCTCCAGAAACCACAGAGACCCCAACTGGGGCCCCTGAAGCAGCTCAGGCCAGAGACCTCAGCTCAAGCCCAGGAGGGGAAGCAAAGGCCAACTCCAGCACTGAAGAAACATGCCAAGAGCTAGCATCCAAACCCGAAGTGAGCAAAGAGGCCACTGCAGACCCGGAATCCAACCTGGAATCCGCAGCCCCGCTTGAGCCAGCCTCAGAGCCTGCCCCCCAGCCAGAACCCCAGTCAGACCCCCAGCCAGAGCCCCAGCCAGCTTCCCAGTCCACCTCCATACCAGCCCTTCAGCCAGAGCTCCCTACCCGGGAGGAGCCCACCTCTGAGATCCTGAGCGAGAGCATGGGAGAAAAGCAGGAGAATGGGGCAGTGGTTCCTCTGCAGGCTGGTGATGGTGATGGGGAAGAGGGTCCAGCCCCCCAGCCTCACTCACCACCCTCCACAAAGACCCCCCCAGCCAATGGGGCCCCACCCCGTGTGCTGCAGCAGCTGGTGGAGGAGGATCGACTAGGAAGGGCTCACACTGGGCATCCAGGATCTCCCCGAGGAAGCCTGAGCCGCCACCCTAGCTCCCAGCTCGCAGGGTCTGGGGTGGAGGGGGGTGAAGGCACCCAGAAACCTCGGGACTACATCATCCTGGCCATCTTGTCCTGCTTCTGCCCCATGTGGCCTGTCAACATCGTGGCCTTCGCTTATGCCGTCATGGTGAGCCCCAGGGGACCCTGCCTGGCCCAAGCCTGCAGTGGTTCCCAGTTTCCTGCCCCCTGCTGGGACACAGCCCCAGGAGTAATCCCACCTCCCCTCCCCTCTCTGCATGGATCTCACTTGCCAATTACAGGGCCTTTGTTCGCCTCTCCCTGGGACTTCACCTTCTGAGCCCTACCCTATCAGGTGGGAGGGAAGTTGAGACATTTCACACAGTCTTACTGACCTGTGCCCTTCTCCTGCTACCTCTCAACCCCCTTCCTCCCTTAACCACTGTCCACCGGCTGGCCTGTCTCCTCTGGACGACTCTTACATCCGATCTCTGCCTGGCTGGCATTTCCTGACCTGGGCTGGTGCCCCCACCCCTCACTCTAACCCCAGTCCCGAAACAGCCTGCAACAGGGGGACGTGGACGGGGCCCAGCGTCTGGGTCGCGTGGCCAAGCTCTTAAGCATCGTGGCACTGGTAGGGGGGATCCTCATCATTATCGCCTCCTGCGTCATCAACTTAGGCGGTGAGTGGGGATCTGGGACAGGCCGGGAGGAATGGAAGGGTTGGCAAGGGCAGCTTTACTAACCCCTGCCCCTGCTCTCTCCTGTCTGTCCTCCCTACTTCTTTGTCTCTCCTTGTCTCCCCCCACCCCCCTGCCCCACCGTCTCTGTCTGTCCCTCCCTCTCCTCTCCCACAGTGTATAAGTGAGGGGCTCTGCCCTGCATTCCGAGACTTTTTTTCCTGTTGGGAGCTGCCTTGGGCCCATCCTCCCCTGGGGGGAGCCCAATCCATGGCCCAGGCCCGCACCCATAGGGACCAAGGGAGCCTGAGCGGCCTTGTTTACAGCTTCTTTCCTGCTCCTGCATCCTGCCAGGCTCCTCTGCCAAACGTAGGCCTCCCTTCTCCCTGCACTGTTTCCAACCTCCCTGCACTTCTGCCTGCACCCCCTTCAGCCTCTCGGCTTCCCTATCCTTGCACTTCTGGAAACCTCCCTGCACTTTACGGATCCTTCCTGAACATCTCCCCATCTCTCTGTGCTCTCAGCTTCCCTGCATCTCTCCCCACTTTCCTGCACTACAACCTCCTCGAATTTCCTGCACCTCGACCCTGGTCTCCCTTTCCCAACTTTCATTGTCTCAGCTTCCTCCCCCCATTCCTTTCTTCCTTCCTACTTTATTCAACGCCTCGTCCCTCCCCACACCCTCCGCCCCCTTCCTCTTCCGGCCTCCTCATCTCCCTCCAGCATCCTCTCCTCCACCCTCCTCCACCGTTTATTCTACAAAAACTCCAGCTTTTAGATCAGGCTGGGGGAGGGGAGTGGTATCAGGAGAGGGTTCTCTCGCCCAGGCTCCGACTGTTCTCTGTTGGGACCACCCAGGTCCGGACGACTCCCAGGGTGCCTCAGGGTCCCAGAGTTGGCAAGCCAGGCCTCGTTTGGAGACTTATGCAGGGGTGGCGTGTTCCCGAACACGCACCTGGGAGAACGGAGGGGCACGGCTGTTGACCCTCCCTCATCGGCCTGAGTTGACCTGTCCCATCTGGGCTTTTTAACCCAGTCAGCGAACTCGTCGGAACTGGGGTCATTCACGTACTTTGTAAGGAAAAAGTACCCCCAAAATAGGACCAAAGCTCCCAGCTGCAGGGAGCAAGGGAAGGGCGGAGAGGTGTATTATTATTTTCTAAGAGGACGAGAGAGGTTTGTTGCACGCGACAGTCCGCTGGGGAGGCGGGGACCGAGCCACAACGCGGTTCGGAGTTGGCGGGTTTTTTTTTTTTCCTAAAAAAAGTGTAGGGGAAAAAACCTAAAAGTCTAAAAACAAAAAAAGGATACAACAAACTGATTCTCCCTTTTTGTATGCCGATGCTGCATGGGTCTGAGACACCAATAAACGGAGACTGCATGAGACTCTAGCCTCAGTTGGTCCTTACGTGCGTGCGCCGCGGGGGCGGAGGTACTCCCCCCTTTCCCGCAGAACCTACTGCGTGGGTTGCGCATGCGCTGCCCCGGTGGCCATCTTTACTGTGGGCCGAAGCCTATCATTCCGGAGCGCCTACCTGCGCATGTGCAAGCCTTCCCTCGCTTTCCTCTTCGAAGTAGCTTAGACTGAAGCGGAGCCTCCCGCGCCATCTCGGTGCGCCTGCGTACTGTGACCCTGCGCAGGCCGGGAGGCGGGTCTTAGCTCCAGGTGCGTACGGTAGCTGAGGTGGCGAAACTTCGAGGTGTCGGGTGAGGGTGCCGGATCCAGGTGTAGAGAGGGGCGGCGAGAAGGCGAGAAGAGCGAGTCCGCCCCTCCCCGGCCTGGGAAGTGGTTTCTGTGGGTCCCTGGGAACGTCAGAATACCAGATCTCGATCCGTGGGGCGGGGTCCTTGGAGGGAACTTGAGCGCCCCCTTCTGGGAACCGGCGGGTCTGTTCGCAGGGACTGCTGTTGGAGCCTGATTGGTTAGACAGACGTTTCCCTGAGGCCCCGGGAAGCCCTACCCGCGGAGGCGGGGGTGGGGGATCCCTGGCTTAGTACTCCTGCCATCTCCTGTCATCGCAGGGCCCCTTCCCTAGTGGCATATGTCCCTTGTCCGGGGCCATGGAGACATTGCAGCCACCCCGGCGGCGCCTCTGTCTGAAGAAGGGGAAGTGACCTCCGGTCTCCAGGCTCTGGCTGTGGAGGATACCGGAGGCCCCTCTGCTTCGGCCGATCTAGCCGAGGAAGAGGGAGGAGGAGGCCGGGAGGAGGCTGAGCATGAGGGGTCCGGGGCCGAGGAGGTGCAGGGAGAAGCCCCCAGCCCTGAAGGGGAGGAGCGTGCCAAGGGAGAATCCGAGGACTGGTGCGTGCCCTGCAGCGATGAAGAGGTGGAGCTGCCCGCAGATGGGCAGCCCTGGATGCCACCCCCCTCCGAAATCCAACGGCTCTATGAACTGCTGGCTGCCCACGGTACTCTGGAGCTTCAGGCTGAGATCCTGCCCCGCCGGCCACCCACGCCTGAGGCCCAGAGTGAAGAGGAGAGATCCGATGAGGAGCCAGAGGCCAAAGAGGAGGAAGAGGAAAAGTGAGGGCACACCCTGACACCTTGTCCCTGGGGCTCTTCCCCTGATGCCGGGAGGAAATAGGGAGGGGAGGTGGGACCCAGGATCATGGGAAGTGAAGGGAGGGAAGAGAGGGAGAGAGGAAGAGCCAGGAGGTTGGGGACAAGTGTGGTTGTTTGGGGATAGGGGGGAACCACCCTCACCCTTCACTGTCTGTCCCCCTGCCCCAGACCACACATGCCTACAGAATTTGACTTTGATGATGAGCCAATGACACCAAAGGACTCCCTGATTGACCGGAGGCGCACCCCAGGTACAGAGGAGAGGGGAGTGCTGGACAGCGGGGGTGGGGGGGGGGGTGGCAGGGGTGAAGAGCCTCTGCTCCCACTTACTCAGAAAGTGACTCCCTAAAAGAGGCCTTGACTTGGTGCCTTGGTAGTTACACAACTTGTAGCTTCAGGAGAGAGCATGCACCCAGTGCTGCCATCTTTCCATCGGGTGGTCCCCTATCTTCCCTTAAAATATTATCACAGGTAATTTCATCATGTTTCTAATTACTTTGATCTCAGTCATCCTAGAAGTCCAAGTCATTATTATTATCACCTAGGTCCACATACCTACACTGCTGTGTACATGTCCTAATCTTACCCAGTTTCCCATCCTATGTGCCTTCCTAGTATTTACCCTCGGAGCCATTCTTGTTTTCTTTTGGGCCATGCTGCTTGGCACGTGGGATCCTAGTTCCCTGACTAGATATTGAACCTGTGCCCTTGCAGTGGAAGCACAGTCTTAACCACTGGACCACCAGGGAAGTCCCCTTGCTGTTGTGCTGTGCTTAGTCGCTCAGACTCTTTGCAATCCCATGGACTACAACCTGCCAGGCACCTCTGTCCATAGGGATTCTCCAGGCAAGAATACTGGAGCGGGTTCCCCTGCTCTAATCCAGGGATCGAACCCAGGTCTCCCACATTGCAGACAGATTCTTTATCCTCTGAGCCACCAAGACAGTCTCCTTGGAGCCATTTTTTAAAAAATATTTTGGCTATGGTGGTCTTTGTTGCTGTGCACAGGCTTTCTCTAGTTGCAGCGAGCAGGTACCACTCTTTGATACATGGGCATCTCATTGCAGTGGCTTCTCTTGTTGTGGAGCATGGGCTCTATGGCACGCGGGCTTCAGTAATTGCAGCTCCCGGGCTCTAGAGCAAGGGCTCGGTAGTTGCGGCACACGGGCTTAGCTGCTCCAGGGCATGTGGGATCCTCCTGGATCAGGGATTGACCTCATGTCCCCTGCATTGTCAGGCAGACTCACAAGCCCTGGACCATCGGGGAAGTCCTGGAGCCATTCCTGATTTCTCTTTCTTTCACCTTAACCTTCAAGCCAGCATCAAGTCTTGTTAGCTCTGTTTCCACATTCCCATGTTCAGCTGCTACTCTCCCCCTTTAACAGGACAACCTCATTCAAACCGTCACCATCTCTGTCACCTGGAGAGTTGTGGTAGCTCTTTACTGGTCTTCCTGCCACCAGTCTCAGCATTAGAGACTATGTTTCAAAATATAAGCTGTGTCACTTCTCTTGTTTTCAGTCCTCCAAATGATTCTATTATGGGGGCTGGGGGAGTGGACGAGCATGTAAATTGAGAATCCAAGCTGCCGTTTCCCCCCACCCAAGGTTTCCATGTGCACTAAGAGAGTCAAACCCCTTATCATGGCCTGTAAGTCATTTCTTTGGCCTTGTCTTTCCTGTCTCTGCTAGCTCTACATTTCTCATTAAACAGACCTCCGTGTTTCTTCCCTGGTGCTTTTGCACTTGCCTGTCCCCTGCCTGGGACACTCCTCCCTGATCTTCACATTTCTGGCCTCTTCTCATAATTCAAATCTTCACTTCCCACCCCATCTGAGACCCCAACCCTAAACCTCAGAACCTCCATGACATCTATTGCAGTTATGTCTGAATGAATTGAAAATTTTATATGGTTTACAAGTAGTCTTCTACCCTGCATATGGAAAGATAATGTGCTTCTAATTCTAAAAATTTGAGTGTGAGTTGAATGTGCCAAATTGAAACCAAACAATTAAAATGTGACAGTATCCAAAAAAAGACTTACCACAGGCCTGGAAATCTCTCTGTTTAGTAAGCTCCCCAAGTGATTAATAAGACCCAGGCAGCTCTGGCACATAGTGCCTCACTCCCTTCCACATTTCTCACCTTCCCCTTCTTCAGGAAGCTCAGCCCGGAGCCAGAAACGGGAGGCCCGCTTGGACAAGGTCCTTTCAGACATGAAGCGACACAAGAAACTAGAGGAGCAGATCCTTCGTACTGGCAGGGACCTCTTCAGCCTGGATTCAGAGGACGCCAGCCCCGCCAGCCCCCCACTGCGGTCCTCAGGGAGTAGTCTCTTCCCCCGGCAGCGGAAGTACTGAGGATGCACAGTCTGCCTGCTGGAGCCTTGGCCTGCCTTCCCTCACCCTTGGGCAAGAGGAGAGATGCTCCCAGACTCCCACCACGACACCTTGCCAGAAAGAGGACTGGTGTGTGTGTGTGTACGTGTTTATGTTTTCTCTTGAACATCTGTTGGGAGACCTGAGCCGAATTTTCTGAATCTAAAATATAAATAAATAAAGCAAGTTACCTTCTCTTAGAGGAGAGGCTGCAGCGGAAGCCAGAACCCTTGTGGAGAGGCAGGACTGTTCGCACCCCGATTGGGCAATTAAAGGCAGATGGGGTAGAAGTGAACCCAGTCAGCACCTGCCCCCCTCAATCAGGCCGTGGACCCTTCCCAGTCTCAGCCCAGTGCTGCCAGCTGGCTGTGAGGTGGGAATTCCCCGCCACTGAATGAGCTCAGTGCCTTCAGCTGTAGTAGAAGCCATCTTGTTGTTCATTAGTTGCTCAGTCGTGTCTGACTCTTTTGCAACCCCATGGATCCTCTGTCCATGGGATTTCCCAGGCAAGAATACTGGAGTGGGTGCCATTTCCTTCTCCAGGGGATCTTCATGACCCAGGGATCAAACCCGCATCTCCTGACTTGGTAGGCAGTTTCTTTACCACTGAACCACCTGGGAAGTCAGAAGCCACCTAGAGGAAAAAAATGAGAACCAGCTGCGAGGGCCCTTTAAATCCCAAGCCCCACCCCTGAGCTTGCCCTACCGGGAAGTGATCCCCAGGGCTGGGTGCCAGAGATACCCGGACTGAGGAGTCTGTTGCAGCGTAGCTACACTTCTGGATGTAAGTACTTCATAAAGGCCCCAAATCCCCAAACCACTGAGTGGGACCTTGTGTCCCTCAATTCCCTCTCCAGCTCTGTCGTGCCTTCTTGGGGCTTCAGCTGGGGCAAGTGGTCCCTGAACCAAAACCGGGAGAAAATGGATGGAGGCTTAGCCTTGGGAGGGTTTGCTTTCCTTGTTTTTTTTTTTTTCTGGCTTCTAAAGTAAAGGTAGATCAACTTGTCACCATGCCAACACCCCTAGCCCCGAAATCTCAGGCCTTTCTGACCTCCAGCTTCCCCCACGGCAGCAGGGAGCAGAGAAAACCTAAGGGGCCCCGTTTAAACTCACTCCTCGAGTGAGATTGGTCCCTGCTAGATTTATCCTGCCTGTCCCCTTGAGCTCTTAGAATGTGATTTTTTTCCCCCTCTACTGAGATTCCTCAATTCTGCAAACACTGAGGTTTTCCCCTCTACCCTGCTCAGGGCTGTGCCAGCTGTGGGCCTTGAAAATCATTTGAGAAATCATTGGTAGAGTAATCTTAAGGAAGGCTTGATTTCCAGAAGACATGGAGTTTGCTGAGCAAGGCTCTGTTTGGTTTTGGTTTTTGTCGGGGTGGGGGATAGGGTGACCAAAGTTAAAAGAGGAAGCTCTGTTTTGGACCCACCGTCCTGTAATTCTGGGGATCTTAGAAGCACAGAGGGTTGGGGGGTAGTAGTAGAAGCAGGCTGTGCCCTCTTTCTCTGTTCCATGTCCGTGTTGGCAGTCACTAGGGTGCCAACTGACTCCCAGAAACTTCTGCCTGTCACCACCCTTCGCACACAGGACACCCAACCTGCCCTGGGGGCGAGGCTTTCTGGGCAGGGCAGCTCTCTAAAGCCGTGAGCACCTAGGGCAGCCACCTTGAATGGCTACTCGGGCCTCCTTGTTGGGTGCTGCCTTCCTAGGTTGCAGAGAATACCTTTGAACTGCACTGGCACTATCTCCTTTAGAGTACCCAGCCCCACCCAGGTCCTGAAGCCCTGACTCTAGTTTACAGTCTTACATTTCTGCATGAGATGCCACACTACTTCCTGGTTTGGGGGCTCTGCAGATCCAGTACCTGGGGTGGAATTCTGGCTCCATCCCTTGATCACTGCTATTCTGAGCAAATTCTTAAAATTCTTGGTTTTTTTTTTTTTTGTAAAGTTGCTCAGTCATGTCCAACTCTTTGTGATCTCGTGGACTACGTAGGCTACCAGGCTCCTGGGTCCATGGAATTTTCCAGGCAAGAGCACTGGAGTGGGTTGCCATTTCCTTCTTCAGGGGAATCTTCCTGACCCAGGGATTGAACCCAGGTCTCCTGCATTGCAGGCAGATACTTTACCATCTGAGCCACCATCTCTTGATCACTGTGATTCTGAGCAAATTCTTAAAATTCTTGGTTCTTGTTTTTTGTAAAGTTGCTCAATCATGTCCGACTCTGTGATCCCGTGGACTACGTAGGCGACCAGGCTCCTGGGTCCATGGAATTTTCCAGGCAAGAGCACTGGAGTGGGTTGCTATTTCCTTCTCCAGGGAAATCTTTCTGACCTAGGGATCGAACCCAGGTCTGCTTTGCAGGCAGATGCTTTACCATCTGAGCCACCATCTCTCTATCACTGTGTGATTCTGAGCAAATTCTTTAACTTCTAGGTTCTTAGGAGGATTAAATGAGTTAATTAAAAGCATTTAACACAATACCAGGCCCAAATTAAGTTATTAACGAGTAGGAGCTGTTATAGGGGGAAGGGAGAGGCACTTCCCACAGATAGAAATTCCAGAACCTCGCTCCTGGAAACCTTGTGAAAGTGTTGGTTGCTCAGTCATGTCCGACTCTTTGCGACTTCTTGGACTATAGCCAGGCTTCTCTGCCTGTGGGATTTCCTGGAAACCTTAGTCCATGGGTATGGGGTGAGGCCTGGGAATCAAGATGACCAGCTGAGGCCTATGATTGGGCGATTTTAGAAAACGTTGATCTGGATCAGGGGTTCTGAAGCCTGGTTCCTGGGTCACTTCCAATCTAGCTGATCTTTGCTGTCAATGACTGGCATTAAGTGGTGACGTGTGGGAATTTTTCTTTTAGTCGCTGAGTTGTATCTGACTCTGCAATCCGATGGACCACTAGCCCACCAGGCTCCTCTGTCCACAGGATTTCCCAGGCAGGAATACTGGAGGGGGTTGCCATTTCCTTCTCCAGGGGATCATCCCAACCCAGGGATGGACCCCAGATCTCCAGCATTGCAGGTGGATTCCTTACCCCTGAGCCACCAGGGAAGTCCACATCTGGGAGGCAGGATAGAAACAGGATCAGCATCAGCGTGAGCTGGCAGAGCTGTTCTGTCCCCGGAACAAGCTGCTGCTCCCCAAAAGTGGCCCAGCGGGGGTGGGGGGGTTGGCTGGAGCTCAGAGAAGACTCTCCTAGGAAGAAAATTTTCCTAAAAACTTTGCTGCTACTAAAGAAGTGGCTTATGTGAGACAAATTCTCAAGAATTTCCACGCTAGTCCCCTAAAACAGGAAATAATCTCCCTAAATAGGGAAGCTGTTTGGTTAGAAACAGCCTCTCTGCAGTTCCTGAGTAATGTGATTCTTGAATTATCTAAACTAAGACTAGAATGTTTAAAAGCAGTGAAGGGAAGATGCAAAGATGAGTTCTGTCTGTGCTTGAGTTTTCTGTTTTTTCCTAAACCTAAATTTGATAGGGCTTCCCTGGTGGCTCAGTGGTAAAGAATCTACCTGCAAAGCAGGAGACGCAGGTTTGATACCTGCGTCGGGAAGATCGCTTGGAGAAGGAAATGGCTACCCGCTCATATTCTTGCCAGGAAAATCTCACGGACAGATGAGTCTGGCAGGCTACAGTCTATGAGGTTGCAAAAGAGTTAGACATGACATAGCAACTAAACAAATCCACTGCAAACAAAACTTGATAGAGGTGGGGGGTGGTGGGCACCAAGGCTGTCTCCACCCTTTCTTGCAACCTCAGGCCTGCTCATGGCTTGGGACCAGGGAACTTGAGCATTGACTGGGGATGCTACTTGGACATGGGGGTGAGGGGCTGGGAAAATACATGAAACTTTCTGTACTTGAGGAACAGTTTGCCATCTGGATTCACCTTCCTCCTCCTAGCCACCCTTCATCAAGGTCCTGCTGTGTATTAGACATAATCCAGTCTCTAACCATTTTAACCCCAGGAAGCAGTCAGGAAGCAGTCACTTTTATTCCCATTTCAGTCTAGGAGAGTAAGGCTCAGGCTAGCAAATGGCCCAAGATCCTACTGGCAGATACAGACCTCAGTCCTTTCTGTATATTAGAGTCAATGGAAAAGCTTTTATATATAGCAGTGCTTGGACCCCACCCCTGACCACTTAAATCTCCAGAGATGGGTGATTTTAAGAAACATCCAGGTGATTCTAATGTACAGTCAGGCAGCGTTGAGAGGCTGTTACAGAGCAGAGCTGCTCATACTTTATGCCCAGATCTTTGGGGATCTAGTTAAAGAGCTGACTGATTGAGCAACTCACAGGTCAGGAGAACCCAAGATGCCCCGTTATTAACAAGTTTCCTGGTGATGCTGTTGCTCCTGTTCGCTGTAGCCCCATACTTCATGTGGCTGGTTGACCAGGCATCTGCTATTTAAGATTCACAGCTATTCACAATTGACCCTGAAAATCGGACCTGTAATGATTCATTTATTAAATTTTACTATAGCATGTTTACTCTTGAACCAAAAGGGGTCAAGAAATTACCTCTTAACTGGAGGATAAAGCCAGCTTTTTCTCACTGGCTGTTTCCTGTTGCTAGTGCAACACTTACCCCTCCCTCCTTTGTCTCTGGTATGCAGCTTGAGGAGCGGCTAGTTCTGAGACGCTGGGTGAAAGTGACTGGTTCTGACAGGAGCCTCAGGAGACATGAGGGTCAGTGTGATCAGGCCAGTCTGGACATGTACCCAGCGAGCAGCCTAGGGCACAGATTTTGGAAGCAGACACTGAAAGGAAGCCTCAGTGAATTTAGGGAGTTGGGATGAAACTCGGGGTAGGGCAGGACTTTCCAAAGTTCAACATAAAATTGTCTTCTGAGGACCCTGGTATATTGAAAGTAAAATGCTCTTAACTGTACACGTCATCTGGCAAACCACGAAAGTCTACCTGATACACAAACATGCTGCCTTAGGCGGTTTCCCTGGATTCCTGAGAGACCCTCTGAGGCTCACTTCTACTTCCCAGGATGGCAAGATTGAAAAGGCAAAGTCTGTTTTGTAGGGGGTGGAGTTTTTTTGTTTGTGCATTGGTGGCACTGAGAAGCAGGCAGGGTCTTAGTTCCCCAACCAGGGATCCATCCGTGCCCCCTGCATTGGAAGCACGGAGGCTTAACACTGGCCTGCCAGGGAAGTTCTCAAAGCCTGTTCTTGGGTGAATTTAGCAGGTGATCTTAGGTGGAAGGCACAGCTTTGGGGCTGAGGAGGTAGTTGACCAAGGAGGTGAGACAGAGTTCCAGTACTGAAACAAGAGCAGTTGACAAGGGTTTGGCCTCTAAACAAGATAGGAACCCAGCCTGATTAGCTTCAAGGATGATTCTCAGCTGAGTCACTGAGCTGGGTGAGGCTCTCAGCCCCCCTAACTGGGCCCAACTGGGGTGACAGATGGTGGAGAGGCCTCAGCTGTAGGGGGTGAGGGATCGTCCAAAGGAGCCTTTGGAGGCTGTTCCCAGAGCCTGCTTCCCAGCCTTGTGTGGCCTTCTAGAATTCAAGTCTTGTGGGGCCTCCCAGAGCCCTGCGCTCCCCTCCACTTGCAGCCCTAGCCCTCCCTCTCCCCCATCTGGCTTTCTGGCTAGGCTTCCACTGTGCAGAGAATCAGGAAGAGGCTTCAGTAGGCTGTCAGATGCCCCTTGGCTATTCTAGGCTCATGGCTGGGGGTGACACAAAAACCTATCACCTTCCTGATCAGTAAACAAGTTTAAAGCGGAGATGCTGGGCAGTATAAGGGGGCCTATGGTACTAGGTCACATCCTCCAACTGGATAGGGAGGCTGGGCCTCAGCTGCAAGCCACACACAGTGCTTCTCAGAGCCGGGCTCTATTCCAGGTGCTTTATAATAAATTCCATTCTCATAGACTTGGGCTGATGCCCTATCCATCCAGAGTTCATAGTCCAGGAAACGGGAATAGGGAGGGCAAGGGACTTGTCTGAGATCCATAGTAAGGCTTAGAACCAAGATCCAGGCGGTCCTAGCCAGGGGAGGGGAGATGCTCTTGTGGGGCCCTGTCCCAGGGAATGGAAGTACAGCTGAGCAGGATAGGCAGTAGGGAAGAAGGAAAGCAAAGGCCCAGGGAAGAGTGAGAACAGAAGGCCCACACTGGGTTTTTTAGACACTACCCGAAGTCAACAGAAGAGGGAGCTCTGATGTTAGAAAAGTTAAGGGTAATCAACCTGACAAACAGGCAACAGAAAAGTATCAAAATCAAATCCCATACAAAGTTGCAAGAAAAAGAATGAGGAGCAGAGAATCACAGCCCTCCGAATATAGAAAGTGTACCAAGAATATATATGAAAACTGTAACCTCTGAAAATGAGGTAAGACATTAGAACACTGGGCTTCCCTGGTGGCTCAACTGGTAAAGAATCCTCCTGCAATGCAAGAGACCTGGCTGGGTTCAATCCCTGGGTTGGGAAGATACCCTGGAGAAGGGAACGGTTCCCCACTCTAGTATTCTGGCCTGGAGAATTCCATGGACTGTATAGTCCATAGGGTCGCAAAGAGTAGGACAGGACTTGAGCGGCTTTCAATTCACCAATCAAGAAAGTGGTAAATCAGAATTGAAAGTAACCCCTGGCAGTCTGGCTGAATCCGTGCCCCTAGCCACTGCACTGCGTGCCATTGGAGAGACATAGGACCAGGTACTCCAACAGGATGAGAATCTAATGGTGTCAATGACTTGTGTGGCCTTGAACGACTCATCCTTCCTACCTAAGACTCAGCTACTTAGAGCCATGCTGTCTATCTAATGTTGGGATCAACTAGCCACATACGATTAAAATTTTAGGACACACTTGCCTTCTGAGATGACCCATATTCTGTGTGTGGAATGTGTGTCTCATTGAATAAATCCACTTCTTAAAAAAAAAAAAAAAGTTTCTCAGTCACACTGCCACATTTCAAGAGTTTGGTAGCCACAAGCAGTCAGTCCAAAGACTGCACAGATTATTTCCATCGTTGTAGAAAGTTCTATCAGATGATGCTGAGTTGGAATTTTTTTTTTGGCTGCACTGAGTCTTCACTGTTGCACCTGGGCTTCCTCTAGGTGTGGTGAGTGGGGGCTACTTGTTATTGTGGAGCACAGGCTCTAGGCACACTGGCGCAGTAGTTGTGGCTCAGTTGCTCTGCAGCATGTGGATCTTCCCAGACCAGGGATTGAATCCATGTGTCCTGAATTGGCAGGCAAATTCTTTACCACTAGACCACTAGGCAAGTCCTGGAAGGTTTTAAACAGGAGCCACAAAGGTGATGTGAGTGCCTTGGCACAGGTGTAAGACGACAGGGAGTGGTAGGGACTGTGGTTAAGCAGGAAAGCTTGTGACCCATCTAAAGAGCTCAGCAGCTACTTGCCGCTCACCAGTTTGTCATGTGGGAATGTAGGGCCTGGCTCCTCATTTGTCAAGAGAAGCAGGAATCGGGAACTTATAAAAGCTTAGATTTCTAAACAAGAAATTTTGCAGATTGTGTGGATCAAGTAAAACTCTTGGGCCTCACCTTCATTCTATAAGTTTGTGGCTCTTGCCTCTGTTTCCTGTGTCAAGCCACTCTCCCTTCCTCCTCCTCACTTCCCATTTCTTTCTCACCCAGGTTGAAAACTAGATGAATGGTGGAGTAGATGGGTACCACTCCTTTTGGGTGCTAGCTTCAAAAATGCTGGACTGGGACTTCCCTGGTGGTCCAGTAGTTAAGACTCCTCACTTCCAATGCAAGGGGCACAAGTTTGATCCTTGGTCAGGGAACTAAGATCTTGCATGCTGCACAGTTTGGCCAAAAAACTTTTTTTTTTTTTAATTGGACCAAAGTCTCAGAGGGCAAGGCTTTGAATTCCCTAGCAAATTTGATTCCTTTTGTGTAATTCCAGGGGACATGTCCAAAGTTCAAGGCATGCAGGAGGCAGGACTGGGGTTTAGGTAGGCGGTGTGACATTCCTGAACAGGCTGAGCACTGGATGTAACCACCCAGGATTCAGAACCAGGTAGGGTGGGGGTGGATGGAGTATTTGTTTACTCCCTTTCTCCTTCCCACCCACCCCTACCTGTGATGGCAGGAAGTCATGGGTGGCAGCAGACCAGAGAGAAGTGGAGAGGAAAGGACTAGATAGAATACTTTGGTGTTGCTAATCTGGCATCAGTTCCATCAGGGTCCCTTCCTTGAGAGGTGGCTCGTAGGAAGTTCATCAGGATTGCCTACCATGCAGATATTCTCAGGATACTGGCTAATGTTTACATACAGCTGGTGCCCTCAGGATCCCCTGAAATAAAGGAGCCTGCCCCCTGGAGGAGCCAGGGAGCTCTTCAGAGACTCTGCCCCCAACACCCTACTGGGGGAAACCCCCCACAGCTCCGCCAGAGGCTGGCCAACTTTCCCAGCTTGGTGCACTTCTGCCTCCTCCACGTTGGGGGTTGGACATTAAAGTTTTGATCTGAAGCCTCCTCCAGGGGAGTTCCCTGGTGGTCCAGTGGTTAGAACTCGGTGCTTTCACTGCCATGAACCCAGGTTCTATCTCTGGTGGGGGAATTAAGATCCCACAAGCTGCGCTGCATAGGAAGCTTGAGAGAGGTGAAGTTGATAGGAATGAGGAAAAAGAGTTGGCAGAAAACTGTGGGCTTCTGTGGTTAACTACATCAAGCATCTTTCAACAGAGATGAGGCCTGGGTGGGCTGCCCTGGGTGGGAAGAAAGGAAGAAGTGGGTGGGAGTTGGTAAAGGATGGAATAACCTGAGTTGAAGGAAGAAGGGCCCATTCCCCCATCACCCCAGGCAGTCTTCATGTCAGCCTCATCCCAAGCCCCCAGGACTCACCTTTTGTTTTCTACCCATCTCTGTGTCACTCTGCTGCCCTGGGCTCAAGAATCACCATGGTGATGGAAGAGTCCATCATCCGCATCCCACCATACTACTACATCCACGTGCTAGACCAGAACAGCAATGTGTCCCGCGTGGAGATTGGGCCGAAGACTTACATCCGGCAGGACAATGAGAGGTGGGTGGCCAGCACTGGGCCTTGGGGACACCCTGGGGTGTCCCTGGGGCCAAGGAGGGCCTGGGAGTCTGGCTGGCATGATCATCCATCTCCTCCTTCCTGTTCCCAAGCAAGACTGGCTTGGGTCACAGGAAGCTGTCTCTCCCATTCTCTGCTTTCTTCGGGACTAGAGACGGGGTCCGAGTCCTCACACTGCTTCTCACCCTCCAACAGGATCCTGTTCGCCCCCGTGCGCATGGTGATGGTCCCCCCACGGCACTACTGCATAGTGGCCAATCCAGTAGCCCGGGATGCCCAGGGCACCGTGCTATTTGATGTCACAGGACAAGTGCGGCTCCGCCACGCGGACCTAGAGATCCGGCTGGCCCAGGATCCCTTCCCCCTATACCCAGGGGAGGTTCTGGAGAAGGTACCCGGCTCACCTTCCCTGTACCTACTCTCTGTGTCCTGCCACCTTGACCTAGGGCTCAGCACTGCTTTCTGGAGGGAAGACAAATTGGGGTGGGGGGAGGGGCGGGGATGGTAAGGGCCATTTCCTGATTCTCACTGGGACAGAATTGACCTGATGCCCCCTTCCTCACCTTCCCCAAATACACTCTTCCTCTTCACACACGCATGCCAGATCTTTGAGAGCTGTCAGCCTTTCTCGCCACCTAATCTTCAGGCTCCAGAGCCTGCCCGAAGCTCCTGGCCAGTCTGACACTCAGACTGAGAGTAAGCATTTCGTTCCCTCAGAGAGTCTCAGGCACCAGTGGGCCAGGACAGCAGTGGTGGACCAGGTGAGGCCCTGGCACCTGAGGTCGCTCCACGGGAAGGCATCGCAGGCCTGAAGTACCAGCTGAGCCCTCATCCGTGTTGCCCTCAGGCCCTAGGTCTGCGAGAGAGGACACTGCACCCTTCATTTCTGCGATATTTCTTGACCTTCACTTCCCTCAGGAATCCCCTCTACTAAACAGTGCTGCTGCTTTTCTTCTGCGCTGGGTCTGGTGACCATGGGACAACCTTGAAAACAAAGCCTCCTGCTTCAGATATGCCCGTCAGAGCAGTTTACACCTTCCCACCTCCTCCTATTTCCTGAGTGCCCCAGTGCACACTGGGCCATGAGACAGTCACCACCTCAGCTTCGCTGATGTTTCTCCCACAATGCCCAGCAGGCCCTCTACCCAATCTCCCACATGGATTTCTGGTTCTAAACAAGATCTGAGCACTTCTGCAGAGGAAAGCACGTCCTTGGCCCGCAGCCGGGGCGGCAACTCCATCTTAACTCTTGGCTCTGTCAACTGCATCTCAACTCTTCAGGCCCAATGGCTCTGGGACCACCCCTATCTTACACATTCCACTTGGCTTCCTTGGGGACATGGAGAGATTGAGGCTGTGGACTCTGGCCTTGAGGGTCTCAGTTGGCCTCCAGGGGTCACAGCTCTGAGAATCCCATGACTCCCGCCTTCTTCCCCTGTCAGGACATCACCCCGCTGCAGGTGGTTCTACCCAACACCGCCCTCCATCTTAAGGCACTACTGGATTTTGAGGATAAGAATGGACAGAAGGTGGTAGCAGGAGATGAGTGGCTATTTGAAGGACCTGGTAAGTGTTTTCCTATCCAGCCAGGTTTGGGGTCAGAGGATTCCTGCCTTCTCATTGAAGTCACTAAGTCATGTCCGATTCTTTGTGACCCCACGGACTGTAGCCCACCAGGTTCCTCTGTCCATGGGATTTCCCAGGCAAGAATACTGGAATGGGTTGTCATTTCCTTCTCCATTAGGGCCCTGATATCTTCTGACCTTCAAACCCCACCTCCCCCATGTTCCCTTTCTAGGCACATATATCCCCCAGAAGGAGGTGGAGGTCATCGAGATCATTCAGGCCACGGTCATCAAGCAGAACCAGGCCCTGAGGCTGAGGGCCCGCAAGGAATGCTTGGACAGGGATGGCAAGGAGCGAGTGACAGGTGGGATCTTGAAGGGTTCACAGGGGTGGGGCAGGCTGAGCCTTGACTGTGGGGGTAAGTGGGGGAAGTTGGGGGCTAGCCACCTGTAGCCTGGAGGAAGTGCTTCCCTGGTATCTCTTGTTAGCTGTTGGGGGCTGCCTCATGCTGCTTCCCCCACTAACCTGACTCGGATCCTGTTGACATGGCTTTCCCTTCCTCCAACTCTATCATGAGCTGGGTCTGTCTCCAGATCAACAAAGCAGGTGTTTTATTGTTGCTGTGCCTGTGTGTGCTCAGTCCTGCCTGACTCTTTGTGACCCCAGGGACTGTAGTCTGAGAGGCACCTCTTTGTCCATGGCATTTTTCCAGGCAAGAATACTGGAGTGGGTTGCCATTTCCTCCTCCAGGGTATCTTCCTGACTCAGGGATTGAACCCAGGTCTCCTGCATTGCAGGTGGATTCTTTACTCTCTGAGCCACCAGTGAAGCCCTTCTGCCCATTTTAGGGGAAGAAAACAAGCTGATCTCCGGAGCTTAGAGAAGGCCTACAGGGTACTGGCATAGCAACAACTTTGAGGCTAGGAAGACCTTTTTTTTTTTTTAAATCTCTCTGAGGTAGGGATTGCTTTTCCTTTGGCCTAATTCAAAGGAAAAGGACTTCTGTCAGGGCCTTGAGCCTGAGGGCAATGATCTCAAAGTGGTGTATGAAGCCCTTCAGGTCCCCTTTATCTAGGTTGCGGGAAGGGGCAGCTGGGGAGCAGGCTGGGTGACTTGACCTTTGCCTCTCCTCCCCGGCCCAGGAGAAGAATGGCTGGTCCGCTCCGTGGGTGCGTATCTCCCGGCAGTGTTTGAGGAGGTTCTGGATGTAGTGGATGCTGTGATCCTTACGGAAAAGGTCTGTGCTCTGGGGGACCCTGGGTGGGAGACTCTCAGAGGGGCAGAGAACAGTGGCAGAAAACAAGATCACCTGAGGAGTGTCCTGGGTCACCAGATAAGGTTTAAGGAATCCTCCTGTGTTGGTAGACATGGTGACTCAGACCTGGAGCATTTAGTCGCTGGTGGGCTTCCCAGATCCCCCGAGGAAGTTAGTTGGAGGTGGGTTTACTGAAACCCCTCTACCCCTTGACATCTTGCTCTCCAGACAGCCCTGCACCTTCGAGCTCTGCAGAACTTCCGAGACGTGAGAGGGGTGACCCGCCGCACTGGGGAGGAGTGGCTGGTGACTGTGCAGGACACGGAGGCCCACGTGCCAGATGTCTACGAGGAGGTGATGGGGGTCGTGCCTGTCACCACCTTGGGCCCCCACAACTACTGTGTGATT
Source organism: Antilocapra americana (assembly GCA_007570785.1). Classification (NCBI taxonomy): domain Eukaryota; kingdom Metazoa; phylum Chordata; class Mammalia; order Artiodactyla; family Antilocapridae; genus Antilocapra; species Antilocapra americana. Next base: position 532,047 of record ML662465.1, read on the forward strand.
CTCGACCCAGTCGGACAGGATGGCAAGAACCAGCTGGGCCAAAAGCTTGTGTTCAAGGTAAGTGCCTCCCCCACACCCAGAGGGGAATGGCCTGAGGCCCTGGACCCTTGTCCCTTCCCTCCTCCCACCCCAGGTACAGGTAGTAGAACAACAAGCTTGTTTCGGCTCTCTCTGTGCACTCTTATCTCTCTCTCTTGAGATGCAGTGTCATTGATCTTTCTGGCAATCCCTGATCTCAGGTTACCCACTGCCTCTCCCCGGAACGCTTCCCTGACCACCAGGAATGCAGACCCAGAAACTCTCTCATATTTCTCGTCTCTCTTCTGGAAACTTTGTCATCCTGCATCAGACAAATCTCTCGGTTTACCCTTCTCCCCATCCTCTACCTCATCCCTTCTCTGAACTACATGTGGGACTACCAGAGCTGGGCAGGCCTCTCCTATGACAGTCATAGGTATCTGGGGCTTTGTGAGGTCTATGGTCTCTGTTGTGCTTAGTTCTGCTGTTGTGCCATGAAAGCAGCGTAGATTCTTTTTTTTTTTAATCGGATAATTGCTTTACAATATTGTATGGCATAGACATCTTGTAAGTGAACCAGTGCTGCTGTGTTCCTATAACATTTTATTTGCAAAAACAAGAGGCAGAAAGCATAGAAACAACTCAAATATCCATCAGTTGATGAATGATTGACATGCTACTGAATGGCTATACCATATTTTTCAATCAAAAGGATAAGATAATCTTTGTGGGGTGGAGGACACTCATGTTCTTGAGATAATTCAAAAAGGTAAAAATAAAAAATGAGACTCTAATATGTCCTATAACATGGATAAACTTGAAAGCATTATGCTAGGCAATAAAGCCAGGCACAGAAAAACCACTTTTTTAATGACTCCATTTATATGAAATGTCTAGTGTAGGTAAATCCACGTATCGTGGTTGGGGTGGGGATGGGTAGTAGCTCCTACTGGGTACTGGGTTTCCTTTCAGGATGATAATATTCTGGGATTAGGGACTAGTGTTGTTGGGCAGCTCTGGATATACCACAGCAACTGAATTGTATACTTTAAATAGGTGTATTTTATAATATGGACTTCCCAGGTGGCGCTAGCAGTGAAGAACCCACCTGCCAATGCAGGAGATGTAAGAGAAATGGGTTCAGTAGCTGGGCTGGGAAGATCCCATGGAGAAGGGCATGGCAACCCACTCCAGTATTCTTGCCTAGAGAATTCCATGGACAGAGGAGCCTGGCAGGCTATAGTCCATACAGTTGCAGAGTCAGCCATGACTGAAGCGACTTAGTACATGGGCACACGTTGTATAATATGTGGGTTTTATCTCAAATATATATTTACATTGTATTATGTTATATTAAAAAAGAGCAGGCCAGATTTGTTCCAAAGATCAGAGATGGCACACTCTGTACTACACCACCCCAAGGAAACAAAGTGTGGGAAGAAATAAAGCGATAATAGGTTAGTTCTTAACTATTGAGCTTGTAAGAACCCAGACCTTGACACTTCAGAATCTTTCCAGGGCAGGTTTGACCACATCTAAAGGCATTTGTGAAGAGCCTCAGTCTAAATAAACGATTTGCTGTATGATGGTGGGGGAGAAGGGGCTTTGGCACGGAGGTGCAGGGGCTTCTGTCCTCAACAGAAGCCCATGATCACCCAGGGCTGAGGGTGGTACCATCAGAGACCTCCACAGTCCTGAGAGGTGACGGCTCCTGACCCTACCTCTCCCTCCTAGGGAGAGCAGTCTTTCTTCCTCCAGCCCGGGGAGAAGCTGGAACAAGGCATCCAGAATGTGTACGTGCTGTCGGAGCAGCAGGGCCTGCTGCTGAGGGCCCTGCAGCCCCTAGAGGAGGGGGAGGGCAAGGAGAAGGTCTCACACCAGGCTGGGGACCGCTGGCTCATCCGTGGACCCCTGGAGTATGTGCCGCCCGCCAAGGTGGAAGTGGTGGAAGAGCGTCAGGCCATCCCACTGGATGAGAACGAGGGCATCTACGTGCAGGATGTCAAGACCGGAAGGGTAACTGCGGAGGGGTGGGCACTGTCACTGCTGGGTGGGCGTGGTGGCCGCTCGGTCTGCGCAAGTGGATGCCGTGGATGGGGAGGTGTGCAGTGGAGGTGACAGAAGGGGCTCCGCGGCATTGCTGGCAGCATCCGAGCCAGCTGGCTGCAAAATACCAGGGTGTCTTCTGGAGTTCTTGCTTTCCCTTTGCCTTAAATGGTGGTTTAGTCATTTCAGTCTTGGCCAACTCTTTTGCGACTCCATAGTCTGTCGCCCACCAGGCTCCTCTGGCCATGGGCTTTCCCAGGCAAGAATACTGGAGCGGGCTGCCATTTCCTTCTCCAGGGGATCTTCCTGACCCAGGATCGAACCCACATCTCCTGCATGGCAGGTGGATTTGTTACTATGGAGTTGCCAGGGAAGCCCTTGTCTTAGTTAAGTTTAAATGTTAGCATTTCTGAGCAAGAAGATGAACCTGATTTGAGAGTGGGGACTCAACCCCCAAGGCATCTAGATCTGGCCTCTGGCATAAAGCTCTGACTGGGATGTGGTATAGGAGCAGTAAGACCCCACCTGCCTCACACACCCTTTTCTTGGTGGAATCCCCCCCTTTGCTTGTCACCTAAACCTTGATCTTGGTTTAACCAAGGACCACATCTCTAGCCTCTTTTAGGACTCAAACCTACAAGTAGAGTTCAGAATCCCAGGAAATGTTAGTGTGTGTGAACTATTCCCTAGGATTGCGTCTGTCCCTTGGATGCCCTCTAAGCTGCCCTATGAAGGAAAATTCAAGAACAATATCAGAAGTTAACCATATGTCAAATTTTTGGCACTAGACATGCAAGATATCATTTATTCCTCAACCCTACCCTCCATTTTGCAGAAAACTAGCTGAGGCACAGAGGAGTGGGAGTAGGGGCAGAGAGCTGCCCAAGATGACCGAGCTGGCGGAGCACAAACTTGAACGCAGCCTCCTTCCAGAGGCCACGTTTAACCAGGATGCTGTCCTGCCTCCTGGATCACTTCCGCTTTAGGGCTGCTGGGTGGGTCTTTTTCCATCTTCCCTTTGCTGGTGACATCCCTCCTCATCTTCCAGGTGAGAGCTGTGATTGGGAGCACCTACATGCTGACCCAGGACGAGGTCCTGTGGGAGAAGGAGCTGCCTCCGGGAGTGGAGGAGCTGCTGAACAAGGGGCAGGACCCTCTGGCCGACAGGGGTGAGAGGGAGACATCCAAGACCCCTAAGCTCTCCACTCCCCGGAATAAGACCCGCGTGGTCAGCTACCGCGTGCCACATAACGCCGCAGTGCAGGTGTATGACTACCGGGAGAAGAAAGCCCGGTGAGCGGCGGCCTGGGGGGCTGTGCCGTCAGGGGGCTGTGGTAGGAGGGTCTCTCCAGTCCTCTGACCCCGGCTCTCTCCGCAGCGTGGTCTTCGGGCCAGAGCTGGTGTTGCTGGGTCCCGAAGAGCAGTTCACGGTGTTGTCACTCTCAGCCGGGCGGCCCAAGCGTCCCCACGCCCGCCGCACGCTCTGCCTGCTGCTGGGGCCCGACTTCTTCACTGATGTCATCACCATTGAGACAGCAGACCATGCCAGGCTCCAGCTGCAGCTTGCCTACAACTGGTAAGGGGCCCCGGGGAGATGGGGCCCTGGCGGGGCACCCTGAGGAGGAGAGATGCCTCCTCAAGTGCTGAGCCCACAATCAGGGTGGAGCGCCTGGCTCCACGCTGTGGTCAAGGGGCAAACCCAGGGGTTCGTGCAAATGCAGTCTGATGCCAGAGGGGAACGACAGGGAAGATTATGGGCTCGCCTGGAGCAGGATTTTGAGGGATGTGGGTGGAAGTCACTCACCAGCTAAACTTCCAGTGGAATTCAGCCAAACAAGGTTTTAAAAAGACTGTGTGTCTCTGTGTGCTGGGGCGATCAGGTGGTCAAGAGCAAGTGCTCTGAGGCCAACAGGTATACCACTTGCTAGCCACTGGCTGGGCAAGCACTGGGTGCTTTTCACAGGTTCCCAGTCTGTAAACTAACAGTGTAACCATCAATTTTGTGGAGCTGTGGACAGGATGCTATGGAACTAGAACAGTCATCCATCTGTAGTTAAAGCTCAAATGGTAGTGATGAGAGTTGGGGGAGAGAGAAGTCAGACCCAGAAGCAGTGCATGACAACTCCCAAGCACACCTTACTCACCTCTTGGCTGAGTGACTGGGACCGTTACAAGGGCAGCTAGCTGGGCACTGGCATCTTTGGGGGCACTGCAACATGACAAACTGAGGGTGCATGGTCCCGGGAGCCACACCACCTGGGTTCAACTTTCTGGCTTGGGAGGACCTGCTGTGTGATTTAGGGTCTCACTTAACCTCTCTGGACCTCAGTTTCCTTGTCTAAAAAATAAGGATAATGCTCATTCCCACCAAATAGGGTGGCTGAGTGAATGAAATGGGAACGTGTAAGTTTCTTAGGAGTTTACCTGATACATAGCAGATGCTAATTAGCATTCTCTGTTGTGAGACCCTGCCTAAACCACAGAAGGTGGGTGTCAATGTCCTTTTTTGAAGACAAGAGAGTTGTCTTTGCTCACAGGCACTTCGAGCTGAGTGACCGGAAGGACCCCCAAGAGACGGCCAAGCTTTTCTCAGTGCCCGACTTCGTGGGTGACGCCTGCAAGGCCATCGCGTCTCGGGTGCGGGGGGCCGTGGCCTCCGTCACCTTTGATGACTTCCATAAGAACTCAGCCCGCATCATTCGCACTGCTGTCTTTGGCTTTGAGACCCAGGACACCAAGGGGCCCGACAGCATGGCCCTGCCCCAGCCCCGGGACCGGGCCGTCTTTCCCCAGAACGGGCTGGTGGTCAGCAGCGTGGACGTGCAATCGGTGGAGCCCGTGGACCAGAGGACGCGGGACGCCCTGCAGCGCAGCGTCCAGCTGGCCATCGAGATCACCACCAACTCCCAGGAGGCAGCTGCCAAGTGAGTGTGGCTGAGGGGCCTGGCTGCCCACAATGCCCACTGTGAGCCCCGCCTCTCACAGGTCCCCGCCTCTTGCCCACTGCCAGGACCCCAGTGGCACAGCGCCCCTGGTGGTCAGCCTGCTGTCCCCCTCACCCAGCAGATAGCCTGGGCCACTGAAAGTAGAATAGATGCTACCTCTGCTTCTATGGCTTCTCACCTTGCTGGTGCTGGAACCCAGATTCATTTCCGCAGCCTTCCAGGCCCTCTTGAGGTCCAGCCCTGCTTCCCCCACCTCGCCTTCCTGCCTTCTCCCAGGGCTCATGTGCTCCAGGCCCATAGCTCCTTTCTGCTCCTCAAGGTGGGAACTCGGCTGTGCATTTAAGGCCTTCTGCACTGGCTGCTCCCTCTGCCGAGTGTTTTTCTGCCCTTGAGGGCAGGTTCTCCCTTCTGGCCTCCAGAGTTCACCTCTTTGGAGAGCCCTTTTCTTTCTACCCCAACTGAAGCAGCGCCCTCTTTGCCCAGGGATGTTATTGTAGCAACCATTTTTCAGAGCTTGTCACTGTCTGAAATCATCTTTGTCCACTTTTACCCCCACTGGAAGGTCAGTTGTGTGAAAGCTGGGTTGTGGCCACATGCCACTGCACCTAGAACCGCATCTGGTTCACGTAATATCCACACTGCTCTTTCATTTGCATGCCAAGGGCCTCTCATAGGCCAGTGATCCCAGCCCTGGGAGTTCCTGTTCTGGCCCCACTCCCAGTGTCTTACCGGTCCCCTCTCCCACCCAGGCACGAGGCTCAGAGACTAGAACAAGAAGCCCGCGGCCGGCTTGAGAGGCAGAAGATCTTAGACCAGTCAGAAGCTGAGAAAGCTCGCAGAGAACTCTTGGAGCTGGAGGCCCTGAGGTGGGTGGAGAACTGGGAGAAAAGATGGCAGAGGGTCTTGCAAGAGCAGCTGGTGGGGGAGTGTGTGTGCGTGTGTGCTCACTCATGCTGGGATAGCACAAGTCAAGGGTAGAGGAGGGCGGGACTGGGCTTCCTCCTGGGTCTCCCTGACGACTGCACCGCCCTCAGCACCGCGGTGGAGAGCACCGGGACTGCCAAAGCGGAGGCCGAGTCCCGAGCCGAGGCAGCACGCATCGAGGGAGAAGGCGCTGTGCTCCAGGCCAAGCTCAAGGCAGAGGCCTTGGCCATTGAGACGGTGAGTGGGGAAGATGCCTGTGAAAGGGGCCTTGGGCTCTGGAAGAGGCCTGGTCTCTGAAGCCATGTGGGACACCAAGTACCCTAACAGAAAGCCCCAATCAAGTGTTCTGTGGTTTGTAAAGTCCTTGCCCTGTTTCCATTCACCTAATACCTGCTTTGAAGGTAAGGATAATAATTACCCATCTTACAGATACACGTCCCATACTGGCCAGCTTTGTGCTAGGTATGTTGTGTCTTTACAGGCAAGATCTTGAAATTCCATTATGAGTAGGAATTCTCTCCATTTTAGAGGGAACTGAGTCTTGGATTAAGGAGTTCCCAGGGTTCAAAAGGAGAAGAGGGAGGCAGAGGCTGAGATGGTTAGCATCACCAACTCAGTGGACATGAATTTGAGCAAGCTCTGGGAGATAGTGAAGGGCAGGGAAGCCTGGCGTGCTGCAGTCCATGGCATCACAAAGAGTCGACACCACTTAGTGACTGTACACACACAGGGGTCACTAGTTAAAATGTGGCAGAGCCAGGGTTCACCCCTAAGTTTCCTATTCCATCCTTTCCATCTGAGGTCCCTCAGGCTATCTGGCTAGGTGACTTGCTAGATATGTCCAGGGGCCACCCAATCAAAAGAATGCTGGGTTTTCCCTTTCCAGGAAGCTGAACTTGAGCGAGTAAAGAAAGTACGAGAGTTGGAGCTGGTCTATGCCCGGGCCCAGCTGGAGCTGGAAGTGAGCAAGGCCCAGCAGCTGGCTGAGGTGGAGGTGAAGAAGTTCAAGAACATGACAGAGGCCCTGGGGCCCAGCACCATCAGGGACCTGGCTGTGGCAGGGCCGGAGATGCAGGTGAGAGTGGGAGAGAGGGTCCAGGTGTGGGCGTGTGTGGATGTCTGTGCATGTGGATGCGTTTCTTGGGACCATGTTTGGAACCAGGAAGACAGAGCCAGGGAGGCAAATACTTCTAGAGATGTTGGGGACAGACAGGAGGAGGTGGTGGCTTGGACTCTCTATGTATCCCGTGTTCTGGCCCATGTCATTTGAGCATGGAGTCATATCAGGCACTGTGCTAGATTCAGTGAGCTCCTGGGAGGGCGGTAAACTGATGGGATGTCAATCCATGACAAGTTGCTTCAAAAAAAGTCAAACAGGGCGAAATGAAGAAGGGGGAGGAGGGAGGCTGCAGGTTAGCTGGGTAAGGGGGTGCCCCTCTGAAGAGAGGAGACTCAAGTTCTGCAGAGTCAATGAGGGCTCCCAGCAGAGGCTCCAAGGGGCCTTTAAGGAACAGAAAGCTCTGGACGGCCGCCACTTGGCAGGTGAAGGGCGGAGTGCGGAGCTCCCAGAGGCAGCGGCAGGCCAGAGCTTTGAGGTTCTTGAGGCCTGGGAGAGGATGAGACCCTCAGGCTCCCCTTATGGTCTGATTTGTCACTGAATAGTCCTACGAGGATGGCTTGGGCAGCAGCTTCAATGTGAAGGCCGAGAACAGGGCAGCTCCCCTCCCAGAGAGGCGGCCGAGGGGATGAGAGAAGGGACTAGGGTCTGACTGCGTTTTCACCCGCTTCTTGCTGCTTCCAGGTAAAACTGCTCCAGAGCCTGGGCCTAAAATCGACCCTCATCACCGATGGTTCCACGCCTGTCAACCTCTTCAACACAGCCTTGGGTTTACTGGGGCTCGGGGCTGAGGCCCAGGCCCCAGCCAGGAAGCCCACCAGGGGGCCCAGCATCCAAGAGGGCTTGCCTCCCATCTCCACTGCTGCCCCTCTAACTCTTGGAAACAGCCAGGTTGTGCCTTAGCTCTGTACTGCACTGACAAATAAAACTGACACTTCTGGGCATTTAAAACCCTCTTCAGTTACCTTCAGTCTGTTATCACAAGGGAGCTTAAAGGTGGTGGGGAAGAAATACCTCTGAAATCTTGATGGTTACTACAGGCCACCCTCATCTGGAAATGGAGAGGAAATTTAAGACAGGGAGAAGACTAACCCAGTCAGGCTGATGGGAATGTGGACCTAAAGTCCCTCTGGGCAGCCAGACTATCCTTTTGGCAGTCAGCTCACCTAGATGCCTGTGGGGGGAGATGATGCCACAGGTGAGGGGATGAAGCCTGTACCTCTTGGGGTGGCTTCTGCGCCATCTTTTCTCACTACCATTTCCTCCAGGAGCCCAGTTTGGCCAGGGTGTTCTGGAGTCCTAACCCTCCATCTATGGGTATATCCATCCCAGCTTTCCCACCTCCTGCACTTGGGAGGCTTTATCTGGCGCCACCTGCTGGTCAAACCACGCACCTGCGCATGGCGCTGTGCACCCATCCCTTCTCAGATAGGGGCGTCAGATCTGAGAGGAAGATGGTGCAGTGGGGCCTTAGGGACTGTAGCCACCTCCCTGGGCTTCTGATTTGGGTTCTTCAGAGCATCAAGGAAGGGGTGCCCCCTTCTCACCCTCGCCCACGACTGCTAATGAGCCCTTATTTGGGGGAAGGATCCAGGCACAATCAATCTGGGCACACAGGTAGAGGCTGCAAGGTATACCAGCCCTCCTGCACGGTAGATCTGTAGGTGCCAGGCCTGCCTGGTCTCTGCTGAGGAAGCAAAAAGACGCCTAGGTAGAGAAGCTGGGGTATCTAGCTGTGCAACAAGAAAACCCAACCCCTCTGATCTTTTCCTCATTTGTGAAATGAGCCAGCATTTTCCCTACTGAGCAGTTAGTCGCTCAGTTGTGTCTGACTCTTTGAAATCCCATGGACTGTAGCCTACCGGGCTCCTCCATCCATGGAATTCTCCAGACAAAAATACTGGAGTAGATGGCCATTCCCTTCTCCAGGGGGATCTTCCCAACCCAGGGATCAAACTGGAGTCCCCCGCATTGTAGGGAGATTCTATATGATGCTTCTTTTTAAAGGTCTGATTCCTTTCCCCTCATGGGCCCTGTTCCATGAGCTCTTGTCTCCTGCCTTGAGTTGCACTGGTAACCAATGGCTCCACTCAGGTGCGAACTGGTTGGGGCCAGGGCTGTCTGGTTAGCCCATAGAACTCGGTGGTGCTGTCTCGGTGTGGGTAGAACAGGCAAGCGAGTCGGTTCATCCACCCCTACTTCCTAGAAACCTCCATCTTCCCTGAGGAGAGGCAACTAACTCAAAGCTCTTCATCCAGTACCTGGTAAGTGCTGTGTTAGCACTGTTTATAGCCAAGGGCCTCTGGGGAGAGGTAACAGCAGATAAGGCTACCCAAGGAGGGTAAGTTCCTTCCTGTCTTTACCGTGGCTCCCATGGCCACACCCTGACGTTGTCATTACTAATAACCACACCACCTCTGAAATCAACTCCTCCTCCTCACCTTCCGACAACCATTCCTTTACTCCAGGGTTCAGTGACCTTGATCTCAACCACTCTCTCAATGTTGAACCCCACACTTTTCATTTCAATCTTGCCCAGCTTAGATTTTGTCATCTATTCTGTAATTCACTCATTCTCACTCAAAACTTCCTTCAGAAAAGGGAACCTTCCTACACTGCTGGTGGGAATATAAGTTGGTGCAGACAGTATGGAAAACAGTGTGGAAGTTCCTCAGGAAACTAAAAAACAGAATTAACATATGATCCAGGAATCCCATTCCTGGGCATATATCTGGACAAAACTCTTAATTCCAAAAGATATACACACCCGTGTCTATAGCAGCGTTATTCACAATATCCAAGACCTGGAAGCAACCTAAATGTCCATTGACAGATGAATGGGTAAAGAAGGTGTGGTATATATTATACAACGGAATACTACTCAGTCATAAAAAAAGAATGAAATAATGCCATTTGCAACAACATGGATGGAACTAGAGATTATCATACTAAGTGAAGTCAGAGAAAGACAAAATTCCATACAATATTGCATATATGGAATCTAAAATATGACACAAATGAACCTATCTATGAACCAGAAAGAGACTCATGGACATAGAATGGTCTTGTAGTTACCAAGGGGGAGGAGGTTGGGGGAGGGACGGTGTGGGTGGTTGAGGTTAGCAAATGTAAGCTATTAAATGTAAGATGGATAAACAACAAGGTCCTACTGTATCGCACAGAGAGCTACATTCAGTATCCTATGATAAATCATAATGGAAAAGAATTTTTGAAAAGAATGTATATAAATGTATAACTGAATCACTTTGCTGTACAGCAGAAACTAACACAACATTGTAAATCAGCTACACTTCAATGAACAAAAAAACCCCCTCCCTCCTCACCTCTCCCCCTCTCCCTTGATACTTACTGGAAAAAGCTCCATCCTGACTTAAACCAGTTACCGCCCCCTCCACCCGCCCTGACCAGCTGCTTGTTCCTGGGGGAGGAACACCCCACCTCCAGACTGATCTCATTTGAAACTCACGACAACAAATCTCAAGAGACCTCCCGGCCTCTGACTCTGCTCCTCTAGCTTTCCAGAGGGCCCCTTCAGAGCAGCTCTTCACACCCCCTCTCCTCTCCACCTCCCACATCCCGGCCCACTTTCTCTCACCTCTTTGAGAAAATAGAAACTCATTGGGCAGGAAGGCCCTTTCCAGCATCAAATCCAACAAACGACCCCATCTGGACTCTGTCTTTCCTCCTCTTCCCACTGAGCCCAGCTCGCCCCCTTCCCCCAAGTCCTCCTGGGAGTCTACTCCCCCATCCCACCACCTTTATCTCGTGCACCATCTGTTTCTAGAAATGTTCTCTGCTTCTTCCTGTGGAGAACCAACTCTCTCTCCGCTACGTTCCCTGCAGCTGCCCTATCTCCTCCTTCCTAGCCAAAGTTCTCAGTTTCCATTCCTTACCTCTCATTATCTCCTCAAACCTCACCAATTAACTTCGGTCTCCACCCCGTGCTTAATGGAAACAGCTCTATTTGGGCATCACAGGACCGAATAGCTGTGATTTAGCTTCAGGCTAAACCCAGAAGTTAGGTCCTCGCTTTCAGCCCCTCTCATCATTCAGCACAGCGACTGCCCGCCTCCTACCGCAGGCTCCCATTGCTGAGCCTGCTCCCCTTTTCCTTCCACCTCCCTGGCTGTGCCTCAGTTTCCTTGGCCAACCCCACTTTCTCTGCTCAGCCACTAAGTCGTGAGTCACCCTGAGCCTTGTTCTCTCTTTTTTTTTTTTCCGGCTCTCAGTGTGGTTTACTGGATCTCAGTTCCCTGGCAGCGCCCTCTGCAGCGAAAGCTTGGGAGTCCTAACCACCAGACTACCAGGGAATCCCCAGAATCTTGTTCCTTTACAAGGCTACATTCTTGGCCAGTCTCCTGGCTTTAGATTCAAAATTTCTCTGTTGCTGACCTCACCCCGAGCTCAAAGCTCATTTCCAGCTGATGCCTTGATGTCTCCACATAGATCTCCAACGGCCACTGGGCTTGGCCTATGACTTCTTCTGGCCAGTGAAATGCAAGAGGGAATGACATCACCACACTTTTTCTTTTTCCATGTTAACCAGCAATATTCAAATATTGACCTGGGTCCCAGAGAAAAATGGCGTGCAGCAGAGCCACAGCCAACCCACAGTAGACATGCAACAGAAGTGAGAAACATTTCCTCTGTGAACTAACTGCGGTTTGTGGGGGAGCTTTTTACCACAGCATAATCTAGCCTGTCCTGACTACATATACCTCATTAGGTTGTGAAATCCAGTAAGGTAATAGAAGTTGCTCTTTAAACTGTACGGGTGAAGATGGGTTTTCACTATCTCCCCAGCACTGATTATATAGTGGGAAGACAAGATATAGCTCTATGATAGGAAATATAGTGGAGTTCCAGTTCACGCTGGAGCCAAATTCTCTGTCCCTTGGTACTAAATTTACCCTTGAAGGTCCCTTAAATTGCCCGTTAAATACAGAATGGTGTGATCTCAGATGTCGATCAACACGGCCTGTTTTCCTCTAGCTCTGGAGCAAATAGCTTTTCTTTGGTTAAATATCAAATATATTGACGTATCCCTCATAGAAGAAAAAATGGTCTTTAAATAGCAAAAGACTTTGTCTACCGAATCTATTTTCTCTTCCTCCTAGGCCCACAACTAATCTCTTTCTCAAGCTCCTCTGCATGTAGAAGTGGCCACATGACTGACTGGCAGCCAATGATGGGAGTGGATGTAGCGGTGCCAGTTCCCTGCCATCCGATAAGCCAGCCTCGAGCCATCCTCCCACTGCACCTTTGCCTACATGAGCTGCAAGCAAGCAAGGTGTGCACTTGGAAGATGTGCGTTGGAGATCAGTAGGCACCTGAGTCCCTAATCTCCAGAATTCGGATTTAACCTGGTAGTTCAATGTTAAAGAATCCACCTGCCAGGGCAGGAGACACGAGTTCGATCCCTGGGTTGGGAAGATCCCCTGGAGAAGGGAATGGCTACCCACTCCAATATTCTTGCCTGGAAAATCTCATGGACAGAGGAGCCTTGTGCGCTATCATCCATGGGGTCGCAAAGAGTCGGACACAACTTAGTGACTAAACAATGACAGCTACAAAAGTAACCTGTCTTGTTTGAGCCACTGTACATCTTGAGGTTTTTCACAGCAGTTAGGGTTACCTTTAATCACAGTATTAGGGGTGGGAGAAGACTCAGGACCGCCTGAGGGAACTGTATTCATTGTGCCCATCTCTGCAGAGCACATGGCATGTCCTACATGGTGATTATTCATTTAATCAAGAACACAGAGTTGAATTCTGGAAAGTTACTACTGCACATATTTCTTAGCCCATTCATACTTCTATAACAAAATATCACAGTCTTAGAAAATTATAGAAATTTGGCTTATGAACTTATAGAAATATGGCTTAGAAACAATAGAAATTTCTTTCTCAAGGTTCCGGAGGTTGGAAGTCCAAGATCAAGGCACCAGCACTGATCTGGTTAAAAAAAAAGAAAAGAAAACACCTCTTCTTGATTCAGAGCCAGCATATGAGGGCTCATAATATTATTTCTTCCTGAAGGCCCCACCTTCAAACGCTATCACATCAGTCATTAGGTCTCAACATATAAATTCTTCAGACCCACAGATACTGACCATGAAAACATATGATGTGACTCCACTGGTCAAATTCAGCCTTGAAGTTCCCTACCCTCATCCTCCAGGACACAGAACCATCCTGAAGGTTCCTCCTGGGCCCCGTCCAGTCACTGGATATGGGACCGAAGGCAGCAGGCTACCCCCCTCCCAACCTGCTCCCAGCCCCAACGGGGGAAGGGATTCAGATTCTTCTGTGCTGGTTCCTCATGGACACATTCTACTTGAGGGAAAAATACCCACACTCTCCTGCCCACCTTTCTTTTTTAGATCCCACTTTGCTGAATTTCCTGGTGGCTCAGATGGAAAAGAATCTGCCTGCAATGCAAGAGACCTGAGTTTGATCCCCGGATTGGGAAGATCCCCTGGAGGAGGAAATGGCAACCCACTCCAGTATTCTTGCCTGGAGAATTCCATGGACAGAGAAGCCTGGTGGACTACAGTCTCCATGGGGTGGCAAAGAGTCGGACGTGACTGAGTAACTAACACTATAGTATACTTGCTGAGTTTATACAAATAGAGACATCTGATGTCTGTATAAATGGTTAGGGCCAAAGAGCCAAGGAACCAGTCAGGGCTGTGGGGCTGGAGTGAGTGCCTGGAGGACTCATCTGGTTGGAAGGGAGATCTTAATACCATGCAGGGCTCTGTGGGGCTCCTGGACACAAAGCCTTTTCATATCCCCCATTTCTTTGACTACAGGAAGCAGCCGCCATACCTTCCCTGAGTTCCGTTGGGTAGGTTCAAGAGAGGATGTGAGGCCAGGAAGAAAGAGTCAAGAGAAGACTCGGGGGACTTCCCTGGTGGCTCAGTGGTAAAGGATTTGCCTGCCAATGCAGGAGACACAGGTTTGATCCCTGATCCGGGAGGATTCCACATGCCTCGGAGCAATTAAGCCTGTGTACAACTACTGAGCCTGTGCTCTAGAGCCCACGGCCCACAAGAGGAGTCACTTCAATGAGAAGCCCACGCACATGGCTAGAGAGTAGCCCCTGCTCACTGCAACTACAGAAATGCCTGTGCAGCAAGGAAGACCCAGCACAGCCAAAAATAGATAAATAACATCACGTAAAAAAAGAGAGAGCAGCCTTGGGGTAGGCTCCTGTTTCCCCATCAACAGATACACGCAACAATATCTTTAAGCTATTTTGCAGATACTGAAACCCCCTCCAGGAGGGAGTAGTAAACAAAAATTAGCAATGGTATGTGGCCCCCAAGTATGTAGACCCCAGACCAGTTGGACCTGAAGGGTGATGATGCTGACTCCTACTAACCTCACCACCATCCCAAGAATGTCCATGAGCTGATCACGCCCTCTTTGAACAATTATTATTAATACTTCTTTCTTCCCCAAGGGGAGACACACAGTTTTGAAGGCATCAGCCTGCTCCGGCCCCCTTTGCCTGGCAAAGCAATAAAGTTCTCCTTTTCTACTTCACCCCAAACTCTGTCTCTGAGATTCAATTCCGGACTGGTGCACAGAGAAGCTGAGCTTTTGGCATCCAGCTGACCCATGAAGGATGAAGGACCACTGCTCAGCCTCCCACCTGCCTGGGAGCAGGCTGACAGGGGAATCCCTGCAGTTGGAGGGGCTGCTCAGCTGGTGAACCACTCTCTTCCTCAAGTACAAATCAGTCCCTGCCATCACCCTGCTTAAAGCCCTTCAACGTTCATCCTACAAGTGCCCCCAGTTAGAGGGCTCAGGTGAGTCAAACACTGAGGTGGCAGGACCTGCTTAAACAAATAAACCATGGAATTCCATGCCACCGTTGAGAAGACTGCTGAGAAAAAGAAAAGACTGCTGACGTGGACAGCAGTGTGGTAAGGGTTAAGGGCGCCAGCTCTGGAGCCAAGGCAACCAGAATGGACTCCTCTCAGGACCTAGATTTCCTCTCTGGAAAATGGGCTTATTTTATTGTGTAGTACACAGAAGAGCGCAGATGTGAGGTGAAATGGTAACGCACACAAAAAGCTTGTGGAACAGCTTGTGTTAAGTGTTACAGAACACAAGCGTGTGTACCCGGTGCATAGTGAGGTCAAATAAACTGAAACATAGTCTGGAGCACAGAAAGGTTTATTGGGAGGAGAACAGTTGGTAGCTCCTGCTCAAAACTCCCCAATGGTTTGAGGGGAGGTTTTAAAAGGCAGAATGTTGGGTGAGGGCTCCAAGGTGTGTGACTCTCTTCTGATTGGTTGGTAGTGAGGTAACAGGGCAGGAAGTCACCATCCTCCACCAGTGGGGGCCTTGGTTCTGCAGAAGACCTCAAAGATATTATTATGTGTATTCCTTGAGGAGGAACCAGGACTCAGCCCCAAAGCTGTACTTGTTGTTCAATTGCTCAGTCATGACCGACTCTGCAACCCTATGGACTGCAGCACACCAGGCTTCCCTGTCCTTCACTATCTCCTGGAGTTTGCTCAAACGCATGTCCATTGAGTCAATGATGCCATCCAACCATCTCATCCTCTGTCACTCCCTTTTCCTCTTGCCCTCAATCTTTCCCAACTTCAGGATCTTTTCCAGTAAATCAGCTCTTTGCATCAGGTGGCCAAAGTACTGAAGCTTCAGCTTCAGCATCAATCCCTCCAGTGAATATTCAGGGTTGACACCCTTTAGGATTGACTGATTGGATCTCCTTGCTGTCCAACAGAATCTTAAGTCTTCCAGTACCAAAGTTTGAAAGTATCAATTTTTTGGTACTCAGCCTTCTTTACGGTCCAACTCTAACATCTGTACATGACTACTGGAAAAACCATAGCTTTGACTATATGGACCTTTGTCGGCTAAGTGATGTCTCTGCTTTTTAATACTCTGTTTAGATTTGTCATAGTTTTTCTTCCAAGGAGCAAGTGTCTTTTAGTTTTGTGGCTGCAGTCACCATCAGCAATCATTTTGGAGCCCAAGAAAATGAAATCTGTCACTGTTTCCACTTTTTTCCAATCTATTTGCCATGAAGTGATGGGACCAGATGCCATGATCTTAATTTTTTGAATGTTGAGTTTTAAGCCAGGTTTTTCACTCTCTTCTTTCACCCTCAAAAAGCTCTTTAGGTCCTCTTTGCTTTCTGCCATTAGACTGGTATCATCTGCTATCCGAGGTTGCTGATATTTCTCCCGGCAATCATGATTCCCTCTTAATTCATCCAGCCCAGCATTTCACATGATGTACTCTGCATATAAATTAAATAAACAGGGTGACAATATACAGCATTAACATAATCCTTTTTCAATTTAGAACCAGTCCGTTGTTCCATGTCCGGTTCTAACTGTTGCTTCTTCTCCAGCATACAGGTGTCTCAGGAGGCAGGTAAGGTGGTCTGGTATTCCCATTTCTTTAAGAATTTTCCACAGTTTGTTGTGATCCACATAGTCAAAGACTTTAACGTAGTCAATGAAGCAGATGGTTTTCTGGAATTCCCTTGCTTTTTCTATGATCCAGTGAATGTTGGTAATTTGATCTCTGGTTCCTCTGCCTTTTCTAAATCCAGCTTGCACATCTGAAAGTTCTCAGTTCATGTACTGTTGAAGCCTAGCTTGGAGAATTTTGAGCATTACTTTGCTAGAGTATGAGATGAGTGCAATTGTGCCACAGTTTGAACATTTTTTGGTATTGCCTTTCTTTGGGATTGATTAGAAAACTGAAATTTTCTAGTCCAGTGGCCACTGCTGAGTTTTCCAAATTTGCTGGCATATTGAGGGCAGCATTTTAACAGAATCATTTTTTAAGATTTGAAATAGCTCGTCTGGAATTTCATCACTTCCACTAGCTTTGTTCATAGTAATGCTTCCTAAGGCCCACTTGACTTCGCACTCCAGAATGTCTGGCTCTAGGTAAGTGATCACACTATTGTGATTATCCGGGTCACTAAGACCTTTCTTGCACAGCTCTTTTGTGTATTCTTGCTACTTCTTCTTAGTCTCTTTTGCTTCTGTTAGGTCCTTGCCTTTTCTGTCCTTTATTGTGCCCATCTTTGCATGAAATGTTCTCTTGGTATCTCCAATTTTCTTTTTGTAATTTTCTTGAAGAGATCTCTAGTCTTTCCCATTCTATTGTTTTCCTCTGTTTCTTTGCATTGTGCACTTAAGAAGGCTTTCTCATTTCTCCTTGCTATTCTCTGGAACTCTGCATTCAGTTAGGTATATCTTTCCCTTTCTCCTTTGCCTTTAGCTTCCCCCTTCTTTTCTCAGCTATATGTAAGGCCTCCTCAGACAACCATTTTGCCTTCTTAAATTTCTTGTAGTGTTATGAACCCCTGTCCATAGTTCTTCAGGTACTCTTGTCTACCAGATCTAATCCCTTGAATCTATTTGTCACCCCCACTATATAATCATAAGAGATTTGATTTAGGTCATACCTGAATGGCCTAGTGGTTTTCCGTACTTTCTTCAATTTAAGCCTGAATTTTGCAGTAAGGAGCTCATGATCTGAGTCACAGTCAGCTCCAGGTCTTGTTTCTCTGACTGTATAGAGGCTGCCCTATTTAACTGCTCCTCGCTTGTTTCTGCAACCCCTCCTTTTCTCTGATTAGCAACTTTTCAAACCTGCCCTTTGGCATTCAGGGAAGGTCAAGGAGACTGAAGGAAGCCTATTTCCTACAAACAAGAAATGGGGCACACAGAAAGGATTTTTACCCAGGAGCCCCAGAAGGTCCCACTGGGTTTCATTAGCAGACCAGCAAATATATAAAATGAATTTTAAAATACAGAATACGAGTACATGTGAAGAATTCATTTAGATACACAAGCAGTGAGTACCAGTGGTTGCCTCTGGGGAGAACTGGGAGCTTCAAGTGGCAGGAAGACTTCGTCATCCTTTGGTAATGTGTGCAACTTACTATTTTGGCCTATGAATAATGTACCTATTATCTTGAAAGCTTCCAACAGTACCTCCACTCGGCCTTCAGGGTGAAGTCCAAAAGCACTCTTGGGTTCCTCAGGCTGTTGCTGGCTTCTGCCCTGCCTTTCATCAGCTCTCCAGCCCCCAACCCCCAGGGTTCACTGTTTCAGCCACCTCAACCTGCTTCCATTTCCCTTTGGCAACTGCCCAGGGCGCTCTCAGGCAGCCTCCCCAGCCTCCCAGCTTGATCAGTTGAGAATCGAACACCTCTGCATTAACCCTTCCCTCCCCAATTACTACTACCAGCTTTCTTCTTAAGACACTAAAAGCACTACAGCACATTCTACCCCCACCCTTCAACAAGCACCCTCCTAACGGCATCATTTCGTCCCTGGCTAGCCAGTGGCCTCCTCCTCACTGAATCCCCTGGGCCTATAGCAGGAGTTGTGGCTCAATACACATCTAATAAATGCCAGCCCTCAGACACAAGCGCCTCTTTGCTGACAAAGGTCCATATAGTCAAAGCTGTCGTTTTTCCAGTAGTCACGTATGGATGTGAGTGTTGGACCACAAAGAAGGCTGAGTGACAGAGAATTGATGCTTTTGAACTGTGGTGCTGGAAAAGACTTGAGAATCTCCTGAAGAGCAAGATTCAACCAGTGGATCCTAAAGGAAATCAACTCTGAATATTAACTGGAAGGACAGATGCTGAAGCTCCAATCCTTTGGCCACCTGATGTGAAGAGCCGAGTCATTGGAAAAGACACTGATGCTGGGAAAGATTGAGGGCAGGAGAAGAAGAGGACGACAGAGGATGAGAATGGTTGGAAGGCATCAGCAACTCAATGGACATGAGTTTGAGCAATCTCCAGGGGTTGGTGATGGACAGGGAAGCCTGGAGTGCTGCAGTCCATGGGGTCACAGAGTCGGACACAACTGAGCAACAATGACAGACATGAGCGCCTCTTGGTTAAGCTATTATATGGGTAAAATAAGTTACATCTGCAAAGAATCCCCAGTACAGCATCTGGCATATGGTATCTGGCTCAATATAGTCTTTCTTTTCAAAGCTAATGCCAGGCAGCTTTCTGTTCAGTTGACAGGGGTAAGCTGTTAGGAACAGATGCCCAGAACCATATCTCTTATTGGTAGGTACCCACAAAATGTTTAAGAGGGGTCAGTGATTTTCAATGTAATTGGGAAAAAGAATCAATCAGCTGGGGTTTATTACAATCCCAGACTTCTGGGCCTAACCCTTAATCCCCAACTCTGGAGGTCTGGTGCAGGGTCCAAGAAGCTGAATTTTCCAGAAATACCCAAAGGGTCAAAGAACCACACTCTCAGAATACAACCCATCTATTCGTGAGTATTTACCAAGCGGCTATGATATGCTAGGTCAAGGTTAATCTTCTTTGTAGGGACAGAGAAAGAATAAGAATAGTTTGTGCCCTTGTGGAGATTACTTTTTAGTGAATGTAGAAAATATCAGGTACACAAGTTACTGCAGACAGCCAATGACAGGTGCTGTAAAGAAAATAAAGCAAGTAGGCAGAGGACATGGAATGAGCTTGGGTGGCAGGGAGGGGCTCCGAGGACATTGAGGAGTGACAGGAAGGAGCCAGCCAGTAAACTAGTATCCAGATGGATCATCATTTTCCTCCCAACCTCTCCCCTCAACCCAGGCCCTGCTCCAACAGTATCTCCAAGGAAACCAAGTCCAGAACAGTGACATCCCCTCCTTTATTATCAAGGCCTTCAGAGCCAGGACAGAGGAGATTGCAGTGGAGATCTTGACGGCCCCTTCTTTACCATCCATGGTATCCACAGGCTTCCTCCAGTCAGGGGTAGAGGTCTGAATACCAGCCTCTTGGGAACCCTGGCCCCTACCCCATCTCCCTTACTCAAATCCCTAAGATCTCAGGCCAAGCCAGATCTCAGGGCTGAGCCAGCAGGTGTGACAATGCCCAGTCCTCAGCCAGCTCTCTTGGGGCCCCGGAAGCACTGCCTGTGCAGGTGGCACCTCCTGAGCATCCTTCCTGATTTGAAGTCCAGGTCCTTGGCAATTATGGGGGTGGGAGGACTGCTCCCCAGGATTACGGAGAACATCATATCACCAGAGAGGATGCCCACCTTCCCCCTTCCCAGCAGTTTGGGTGACACAATTGGAAAGATGTGAGCCTGGGCCCTCCACTGGCAAGCTGCGTGGCACAGTGAGACTCCCAGGGCAGGTGGGCAGAAAGGGGCTGGAAGTTCCAGGGTCACTTCCTCTTGGCCCGATCTGCCGCATCCAGGGCAGCCATGTTGCGGGCAGCTGTGATCAGGTGGATGACGCTGATAAGAGACTTGAGCAGGGCGATAGGGGCGGTGATCCAGAGGCCCATTCGGAAAAGACCCACCGAGCCAACTGTGGGAAGGGATCAAGGGCAATCCAGAGAAAACAGGATGCAGGTGAGGCAGGGGTCTTGTCTCCCCGGGCAGGCCAGAACCCTTCCCATCCTCCTGCCCAGTCCCTCATCTCCTACCTAAAGGTCCCTCGGAGAAATTAAACAGGTAGAGGAGGCAGTAGAAGAGTTCGTTTCCAGCACACAGGGTGAACAGAGCAGGCTAAACAAACGGCAAAAAGGCTGCTTGAGCAAGAGGGCAGGGCAGTGGCTCCCATCCTCCAACTAAGGGCCAGGGGACCAGGAACTCGGAAAGAGGGGTGCAGGGTGGTGTGGGGAAGATGTGGGCAACAGGGCAGATCAGTCTGCCCAAGGCTCCTCACCCTCCCCTTCAGCCTGGAGCCATGAGCAGAACTCACCATAAGGATACGCACAAACAGGAAGATATTCTTACCTGGCAAGGCTGCAATTCTCACCCTCCTTGCCCTACGTGAAGGTACTGACACTGTCCAGCCGACCCAGGAGGAAGACTACACTCCTTATTATGGCCTAAGGCCTTTAGAGAGCTGGTTCTGCAGACCTCTCTGGCTTCTTCCTCCTTCCTTCACCCCTCAAGCCACTCAATTCCTCCCTCTAGTGCACACCTGCTGCCTGAGAAATTCACACACACCCTTCCCGTGTGTGTGGGGTCAGGACTTGCCCTAAGCAAATAGGGGTCAGGACTTCCTGGGGTCAGGACTTGCCCTAAGCAAATAGGGAGGGGCAGCAAAGGCTCACTCTGGAGGTGTAGTAGATTCGAAGCACGGGGTTTCCAGACAGGTCGATCATCTTGTGACTTTCACTGCCTCGGACCACAGAACTTAGGGAAAAAGTAGAGGGGGAATCCATGAGCATGCATCACCAGGAATGCCCACTGAATCCTCAATGCAACCCCCACTACATAAGCACTGGGATTGCCTCTGCTGAACAGAGAGGGGACTGGGGCACAGCTGAGGACCATTGGGCCAGAAGTCACAGTCTAGCTGGGTAGCTGGAGGAAGCAAAATCAGGATTCAAAAGTCCCATGCCCCTTCCGAAGGAATGTTATCTCTTTGGAATCCTCAGAAGAGTTTTAAAGATTACTAAGCCAACTGTAAAATAGGATGCTGAGTCAGAGAAGATTTGCCCAGACCCCCTTAGCAAAGCACAGCTAAAAAGGAAACCTCCCCAGAAGCTTGAAGATACCGCCTGATAAGGTCTCATCCCTCCCCACGTAGCATCTTCTTCAACTGGTCCATACCCCCAGAATTGCAGACCTGTGGAGGTGCAGCCAGTGGCTGGCCACATCCAAGCTCATGCTGAGCTGGAAGAGAAGGGTGGCGCGAGGGTACAGCAGGGCCAGGTTGACCAGCAGACACATCGTGGAGCACCGGTCTGTCAGCATGTCCAGCATGGCCCCAAACCGGGTCCCTGAGAAAAACGGTGGAAAGGGGCTGTCAGGGGACAGTGGAGCTGTAACAGGGGCTATATGTGGTGCATCACTCTGATGCAGAGTCTAAGAGGGAAAATGCCTGCTGACCGGAGAGGAAATCAGACTGCTCTGGCTGGAGTGTAAAGGTCAACGGGCGAGGGTCACCATACCATAAAATGGGGGAAGCCTGGTAGTGTGGAGACAACATTGTAGAAGGGTGTGAGAAAGCTGCTGCTGCTGCTAAGTCATATCAGTCGTGTCCAACTCTGTGCGACCCCATAGACGGCAGCCCATCAGGCTCCCCCATCCCTGGGATTCTCCAGGCAAGAACACTGGAGTGGGTTGCCATTTCCTTCTTCAACGCATGGAAGTGAAAAGTGAAAGTGGAGTCGCTCAGTCCTGTCTGACTCTTATCGACCCCATGGACTGCAGCCTACCAGGCTCCTCCGTCCATGGAATTTTCCAGGCAAGGGTACTGGAGTGGGGTGCCATTGCCTAGCTCTACAACTCATCAATCCAGAACCAAGGGTCCAGGTCTCAAGACAAGACTTGAAGTCTTAGGGAAGTCTTAAGAGGTGGGTGTGAAGAACAGATTACAAAAAATGAGGTCAACCCTCCAGAAACTATCTCCCTTCCTTCTCTATCCTCCCTCTAAACATGCCTTCTGGATTGCTGATCACTGTGTCTGGCACACAGCAGATGCCCAATAACCTGTTGAATGCCTTTTTATTCAGAGAAGCCTCTAGCACTGCCACTGCCATGCCCAGTCGCGCCCGTTCTCAACAGGGAGCGTCTATCCCTTCTGCTCCAAAACCAGGTCATTCTAGACTGCCTTCCACAGAGACGGGAATGACAGAGCCCTCGGATTCCCGAGTACCCGCCCACCCCGAGGTTCTGAGGAAGCAGGAAAAAGGGGGCAGAGGGTTGTGGGGCCTCAAGGCTGGGTGGAAGAGATGTCTGTCACCTTGATTAAGGACTCGAGCAGCGTGTCCATCGAAAGCGTCCAGAAGTCCGCTGAGCAGGTAAAAGGAGGAGGCCGTGAGGGGGCAGCAGGGCATGAAGTAAAAAGAAATCATGGCGAAGACAATCCGAGCATAACCTTGGAATTGAGACAGGGTGAGACAGGACACATCTGGGAGCCTGCCCAAGGCCCCTGGCCCTCCCGTTCCGCCCGGAGCCGCGGGTAGCACTCACCGATGAGGTTAGGCACAAACAGGAAGATATTTTCGCTTGCCATCGCGGAGGTCCCCTGGCCGCTGGGGGCCTGAACTGGAGGTACGAACTCTGTCCCAGCCCGGGGCCGACTCACTCTCCAGCCCGGCGCATCAGCCACGCCCACTGCGCCCACGTCCCTGCCCAGTCCCAGAGGCTCAAGCTCGCCGCCGGCCGGAGCATGGGCCGAACCCAGCTGTGCGAAGGGCGGTGGGGGCGCGCACACCCCGCCCTTCCTCTGGGCAGACGCTGGCCTCCGCCTGCCTCGCGGCAGCTCCCGCCTGCAGCTGCGGCCCCTGCTGCTCCAGCTGCGCTCGGCTTCCGGAACCTCTTTTCCTGCGTTTGTCCTTGCAAAATTAGAGAAAGGAACAAGAGACTTAAGAAATGGCTGCGTCCCCTTTAAGATCTGCCCGCTTCCTTTTCCTTTTCTTCCCTCCGCCCCTTTCCATCGGTTCGTACCAAAGTACAGAGGGAGGAGAGGGGGCAAAGAATCATCGACGCTGAGCAGAGGAAGGAACTTAAAAGGAGAGATCAACAGGGAACGAGGCCTAGGTAAATGTCTCTACTTTCTTTTCTGCGGAGGATGTTACTCCTGGACATAATGGCAAAAAGATCCCGCCGTCCAGAGTCTTTGCACCCCCAAGAGGCAAAGTTATTTGCTACAGCCCACATTTTCCCTTCCCCGCCCCCTCTCTCGGCAGTCATTCGCTGTCGCAGGCTCCAGGCAAAGAGATGACGGCCAGAGAGGCTGGAAGGCGGCCTGGGGAGGGGTTGTTTCTCGCCTGCCCCTAGTGGTGGGAGGGTTAGGTGCCAAGGTACACCGTCCGTGATCTTCCCAAGTTTCTCAAGCCACTGGCGCTGGGGTCAGTGCCCGCAAGGAGGGACCTAGAGAGGGTGGAGAAGCCGGGGAAGCGAATGCGACCAGCCGGAAAAATGCCCTCCCCTGTTTGGTTCTAGAATCCTTAATTTCCTGGCAACGGGGCTGCGGAACGTCCTCAGACGCCAAGGTTTTTATAGCAAAGTCGCCTCCCCGGGTTCCCTCTTTCCAGCCTTCCTCCCCAGCTCCCAAATCCCCCGTCCCCACGGCCCCTAAAAGGGCTCGTTAGACCTCTCCGTCTCCCCTCCTGCCGAGTAGCCCAAGATTTCGACCCATCTGCGAGGTCGGGGGCGGCAAGTGGGCTGCCTTGTTTTGGGGCGGGCCTTGGGTGGGAAGAAGGAAAGAGAGGGCCCCTGCTGGGCGAAGTAAGGGGTCGGGGAGGTGGGTGTTGTGGGCGTCCCTCCTCCCTCCCCTAGGAAGATTTAAAGCAACTATTTCCTTTTTATTTTTTCCTCTCCCCCACCTTTTTTCTTTTTTCAGAGAGAGAACTGACACAGTTCTCCAAGGCCCCGGGGAATGGTGGTGGGTTGGGGTTGGGAGAAGTGAGCTGGTTTTGCAGCCTAACTCGGGCTCCCACTGTCCCCAGGGGAATGTCATCCACTCTTGCCAGGAATGAGGAGAAAAAGGGCAGCCGGCCATCCCAACCCACAAGCCCTGCAACCTCACTGGGCTGCGGTCTGGTGAGCCCTGGAGAGGGGTTCTTGGGGTGGGGGTGAAGTGAGGTGGAGCGTGCTTAGGCTGAAGACACTGAGACTGCCAGCCTTCAGACTCTGGCCTCAACCCTGAGCCCAGAGCCCCCAGCCTGGGAAACCTCCAGACCCTGCACTTCCATGTGGGAACTCTGAGGCTGAACCCCCAACTTTCCCTTTTCCAGAAGGTTTCTCGCTCTGAGGAATTCCTGACACGGATCAGCACGGAGCTCACTGACGAGGCCTTGTTTGTTGCTGCCTGCCACATGAACCCTGTGCCCATCAAGGAAAAGCAGACGCAAGACCAAGGGACCCAGATACCCAAACACGGTGACTCCCCACCTGAGGACCCCTGTGTCCAGAGACCCCCTCAGTCCCTGAGGCCCCCAGCCGACACGCAGCTGACTTCTCCAGGAGTCTGTCCCCAGCTCCCCCATCTCACAGCAGCCCTGGGCCCACTAACCCAGTGGTCCTCCCCACCCACTAACCCAGTCCCCATTCCTCACCCCTGGCCAGGAATCTCCTTAGCCCCTTCCTTACTAGCCACATCCCTTTCTGGCTATGGAGATAGTACTTTCTCTGACTGGGGCCTCTACTTCCAGCGTTCTTTACCAAGACCCGAGGCACTGATACCCGGTGAGTGAGGCCTCACAGGAGATGCCCTTTGTCCTGGGAGAAAGAAGAGGAGCCTGTAGGGGAGAGAGCCAGGGTTTGACAACGTCCCAGCAGGGTAGGGGGATTTTACACCACATAGTCCTGTTCTGTTCTGCTCCCATCCTTGACTTGAGTTCTCACCTCTCTCCTTTCCCTTCCACCATCTCTAGCTCTGACAGAAACTGTACCCGCACGAAGGCACATCTCCTGCCATCCCTTCGTGAGAAGGTATGCGCTGGGTCCAGGGATGACAAGGCCATTCAGAATAACCATACAGTTAGAGTTCACATGATATACCAGTCTGTGTTTTAGGAACTTGGGACACAAATGAATGACACAGTCTCTGTCCTTTCTGCCTTAGTGTGGGGCCAGTCAAGTAAATGGCCAATTACAACAAATATGGTTAAGTGCCCATGACAGAAATGGAAACAGCGAGAAGAGCACTTACTCACAGCCTCAGGTGGGACAGGAAGGAAAGGCATCATGGAGCTTCCTGGAGGAGGTGACACTGAAAGAAAGAAATTTCTAGGGAAAAATGAGGTGGTCAGGGTATTCCAAGTGGTAGGACTTGTATGAACAAAGGAACAGAGGTGGGTCTCAGGAGGATGACCATGGGTATAAGTGTGTATTTTTCTTTATTGAAATTAATTAATTTTGGGGGGCTGCACCAGGCCTTAGTTGCAGCATGTGAGATCTAGTTTGCTGATCAGGTATTGAACCTGGTCAGGGCCCCCTGAATTGGGAACACAGAGTCTTAGCCACTGGACCACCAAGCAAGTCCCTCTGTGTGTATCCTTTAGGGCAGGGGAGACAGTAAAACCAGAAGCAGTTTTACTGCTGGACTGTGCAGGCATGGTACCCAGGGACTAATCGAGGGACCTTACATGTGTTTTATTAAGATCCAGAGATGTTTTCCTACAGGTGAAGGAGTCATTAAAGAGTTTTCAATGAGCAGGGGAAGTTGGGATTTTAGATGTGAAGACACTGGTGGTCAGTGGGGAGAGTGAACTGGAAAGGGAGATATGAGAGATTGGACTGGAAGGTCAATTAGGAATTGGAGACCAAACTAGAGATGAGTAGGTCCTGAATATTCACAGTAATAATAGAGATGAGAGAAAGGGTAGATATCAGTAATAAAGACCAGGAAGAATGAGTTTGGTAATTGATTAGAAATGGTAGGGAAAAAAAGAAGGAATCAGAGGGCTCCCAGTTTTCTGACTTGGGAAACCTAAGTCTGATTTTTGCCATGCTTCTGCCCAGAACTCTACAGTAGGTCTCCATTTCAGAGTCAAAGCCCAAGTCCTTCAGTGGCTTACAAAGTCCTACATGATCTCTCTCCTCCCCAACCCTATTGTCTCTCTGACCTCATTGCCCATGACTGCTCCCCTTTTCCCAGTCTCGCCAGCCTTCTCATTCTTCCTGGGGCATGGCAAGCATGATGCCACCTTTGGACAGATTGTGTTTGAGGGGCCCCTGGGAACTCCAGGTGGAAATACCCTGTAGACAGTTGGAAATGCAGCTTCAAAGCTCACTGGCAAGGTCTGGGCTGGTGCGAGAGATCTGATGTAGGAGAGGGTTGGCAGTTAAAGAGTGTGCAGTTGCCCTGGCAGTGGGAGTGGAAGGGTTTGTGCAGAGTGAGAAAGACAAGGGCACTGAGGATAGAGCCCTGGAGAACCTCTCCAAGAGGTTGGCAGAGAAGAGAGGGGTTCATGAAGAAGACAGAGAAGGAACTAAGAGCAAATGTTTATTGAGTATCTATTATGAATGGGGAATGATGGATAGATTTGTGGGTGGATAGATGGATGGATGGATGGATGGAAGGAGAATGGTGGGTGGATGATAAATGGGTAGGTAGGAAATGGTGGGTGGATAAGTGATTGAGGGTAGGGATTGGATGTATAGGTGAAGGATGGAAGGATAAAAAGACATGAGCCTTGGATCTAAAATCAAGACTCTTATTCTTTTCTAGGGAGCTCTGCCTAGCAACTTGATGTCTGGAGGATGATCCCAACTTTGGTGCTGCTCTTGGCCTCTTGTGCCCTCCCCTACTCTGTCTCTCTGCAACATGTCAAAGCTCCTCTTTCACCACTCCTTCAACAGTTCGGTTCTGGGGGTGTTCCTGGTCGTGAGCAGCATCACCCCTGAAGCCTCCAAAGTGTTCCAGAACCATCACACACCTTGCCACCCTCAACTGGCAAGGACACCACCCTCAATGAAAAGATTTAATAAAGAGACAGAGATCCTTCCCTCCTCTCAACCTGGGCAGTGCTCTTCTCTGGGGTGACTTCTCTGGGGTGATGTGAAAGGAGCACCCCTGCCCTCTTTTGCCAAATGTGTGCTCATATTATTGGAATGGCTTTAATTCAGTCAGTTATCAACCTATTTATCCATCAGCCTGTTGGCAGAGATGAGTTCAAAGGTTCAGATCCATCCTCCCAGCCAGACTCCAGCGTCTTAAGGTCTAGGCCTGTGACATCTGAGAGACTCCACCTCTGCCACCAGCATCAGTGTTGAGGTCTCTCCTCTGTGCTTTGGAGCCACCTGGCTTTGGAACACTTGGTAGAAGGCAGTGCTGGAGGCTTTGGGAAATTTGCATTTAAATCTCAGTCTGGCCACTTTTTGGAGCCTCCTGAGGAATTTCCTATCAGTTCACAAGTCCAAGGCTCTGTTTCCTTATCTGAAGAATGGAAATAATTGTCCCTGCCTCCCAAGGACCTTGTGAGAGTTAAAGACATAATTGTGTGCATAGTACTCATCACAATGCCTGGCCCAGAATAAATGCCCCAAACTTCAGCGTTTATCAAGGTCAGTTTGCTTCGTGTTCTCCTAAAATCCAGTCCTCTTTTGAGTGTTCTAAAAATGTTTCATTATATTTAGTTATAAAATTTTAACTAAAGAAAGTTCAGTTGATTTGGAGAAAGACTTTAAGACAAACTCGTTATAAATTCCCTATAATGCCCAAGAGTAAAGAAAAGGACACCCATAGTATACAAAACAAGCTCATTGTTTAGGAAAGGCTGCAAATCTAATACTTTGAATATATGTAACAGCAGATATGCTTAAAATGCCAAGAAGATTGGGGGAAAAAAGAATGGTACACTTGGGTTTATTACAAGAAGGGGCTGACTTTTAGGTCAACTGGCTGTGAAACAAATTGAGTGCTGTTTCCAACCTGTTAGTAAGAGGTGGGCTTCCCAGGTGGTGCTAGTGGTAAAGAACTTGCCTGCCAATGCAGGAGACGTAAGACACAGGTTCGATCCCTGGGTAGGGAAGATCCTCTGGAGGAAGGCATGGCAACCAACTCTAATATTCTTACCTAGAGAATCCCATGGACAGAGGAGCCTGGTGGACTACCATCCTTAGGGTCTCAAAATATCAGACATAACTGAAACTTAGCAAGCATGCATGCATACAAATAGAGACGAGGCACCCACTGCAAGCTATGGCCCAGCCTGAAGAGCCTGGAAATGCCAAGCCCAGTACAGAGATAGCTGAGGCCAAGAGGGGACCCAGCTGGCCCTCCAGAAGCTGAGCCTAAAGTCAGGCTTTTTGATCCCAAGCCAGCCCCTTCAACACTGCCCTGTTTGCAAACTTATACTTCCATCTTTTCCCAAAATTGTTCCTCTCTCCCCAGCCCTCTCTCCAGAAAGACCACTATCACTGTCTCCAGTGCTCTGTGACCCACCTTCCCACACCCTACCAGCCCAGTTACAAATGGTGATTTTCTGTTTATTGCTCAAAAACAAAAATTCAGAAGCAAAGGTGGGGAAACTATGGGGAGGGAACATGGCAGGAAAGGGGTAGGGGTCTTGTCCCAGCTCTCCGCTTCATCCCTCTTCTGACCCTCCAAGGGTTAGAGGTTAGGCCGGGGCCAGAGCGACTGGGAAGGACAGAGCTTTCCTGGCCAAGGGAAGAGCAGAGCTCTTGGATATAGTCCCTGTGGGGTGCCCTGGGCTGGAGGCGCCCCAGGAGTTGCAGCCAGGACTGAGTTCCCCTCCCAGGGTCTAAAAGCAGGCCCTAAAAGAGGGGGGCAGTCCCCTTGTTTGGCAACTGAGAAGAGGAGGCTTTGGGCACAGGATGCTGGTTTATTTACTGTAGGGTCCCCAGGGCTATCAGAGCCCCCTTGTGGGACCAGGAGACTATTTACACAGCAGGGAGGAAGGAAGCCAGAGACCAGGTCCTGTGCTCCTTCCTGCCCAGAATGAGGAGAAGAAGGGCGTCCTGGATACTGCAGCCTTTGTCTTGGTGTTCAGATGGATACTTCATACTCCCGTGTATCCTGGAAACAGAGAGATGTATCAGCTGCTGGAGTGGAATGGAGGTGGACAAGACAGCAAAATGGGAGGAGGTATCCACAAAGAAGGGGAAAGACTCTGTGTGTTTTTTTGTTTGGTTGGTTGGCTGTATTTTTGGCCACAGAGTGCAGGATCTTAATTCCCCGACCAGGAATTGAACCCATGGCCCCTGCATTAGATGTGTGGAGTTCCAGTTCACACTGGAGCCAAATTCTCAGTCCCTTGGTACTAAACTTACCCTTGTAGGTCCCTTAAACTGCCTGTTAAATATAGAATAGTATGATCTCAGATGTAGATCAACACAGCCTGTTTTCTTCCAGCACAGGAGCAAATGGCTTTTCTTTGGTTGAATACCAAATAAATTAACTGATTTCAATACCCCTTGTATAAGAAAAATTTGCCTTTAAATAGCAAAAGACACTGTCTACCAAATGATAGAGTCTTTACTACTGGACTGCTAGGGACATCCAAGACTGTGTTTTTAAAATAACATTGATCACTGGGAGTTTGGTGGCCATGGGATGTGAATGGGGCCGAATCTAGCCAATGGATATGTTTGGTTCACTCTACAGTATCTTAACATCACATAAAAATTGAAATTTTTGGATCTTCTTGGACAACTGGCAGATCTGGCAATTGAGCCTAGGTTTCTGCCAGAGGATGAGATGGTTGGTGGCATCACTGATTCAATGGACATGAACTTGAGCAAACTCAGGGAGATGGTGAAGGACAGGGAAGCCTGACATGCTGTAGTCTATGGGGTTGCAGAGTCAGACATGACTTGGCAACTGAACAATTCTGCCACGAACTGGATGGAGTACAAGTTTTCCAATTAGCCACAGTCCCCACCACTCCCTATTAACCCACTGACTTGCTT
Organism: Antilocapra americana; assembly: GCA_007570785.1. Lineage (NCBI taxonomy): Eukaryota > Metazoa > Chordata > Mammalia > Artiodactyla > Antilocapridae > Antilocapra > Antilocapra americana. The sequence continues at coordinate 562,502 of ML662465.1, forward strand.
TGTTCACTGGCGTGGCCTTTGTAGCCAGCTGAGTTTGCAGTTCCCAAGACTGATATTAAAGAGACCTTGAGAGAAGCTTATAGGGTCCCAGGGGAGCAGAGGGATGGGGCACTCTAGGGTGGGGAAAGGCTCACCCCAGCTTCATACAGTGGATTGCTGAAGTCTGACTCCACCGTGATGGGGCTGTAGGAATGGGAGCCCGAGAAGCCGAAGAGGGATTTTCCCTGTAACCTAGGAAAAGAAGGAGATAGAGGGGCTTATCGAGAAATGAGCCCCCAACCCCGCCTCACCTGGGCTTCTGTGCCAGGCAAGCAGGACGTCTGCCCTGGCCAGCAGCTCCCCAAGTCAGGTACTTACTTGGTGTAGTATATGTAAACGCCACTGCCAAGGATGATGACCAAGCCCAGGGGCAGCAGAATGGCCAAGGCGAGGTTCCCACCCTCCAGCTGCCGTGACGGGTCTGTGGTCTGGGTCACTGGAGAGAGGAGGAGAGGCCAGTGAGCTGGCACTGGGCCTACCCTGGGCTCTCCCAGCCTCTGCCCTGGGCCCTGAACCCCTGGGCCCTCAACCCGCCGGGGACCTGGCCTCCTGCCCCCGGCCTCTGCCTTGCCCTCCCAGCTTGGCCAGGCCTGGGTCTCCACTGTGCCCTCACTGACCTTCCAGTTTTCGGTTGTCCAGGAGCTCCTCAAAGGCCACTGCAGGGAGAGGAGGGGGAGGGGACGGGGTCTGAGCCAGGGAGGGAAGGAAGCTGTGGAGAGGGCCGGGAGCCCGGTGGGGCTGGGTTGGACAGCCTGGTTTCTCTGCCCTCTGCTCAACCTAAGCTTGATCCTTCCCTCAGTGGGGGCAGGGCCTTGGTCCTCCTCCAGACCCCTGGGGAGTCTAAACCCACCAGGTCTGTAGAATTTGTCAAAAATAGGGAAACTGAGACCAGTCCAGAGGGCAAGGGACTGCCAAACCAAAGCCGCCTGTCTTACTTCCCTTAGGATGAATCCATGACCTTAATCTTCCCCAGGGCTTGTGGATCTACCTCTGAGGATGAGAGCCCATGGGAGGTGAATGGGAAACTCGGCAGGGTTTCGAATGTGCTACCTGACTTTTCCCGCCCTGTCATATCCCAGACACTGCTATGGCCCTTCCTGCCCTGCCTGCCCAGGCACCTTTGCAGAGTGGAGGCTGGCTGGTCCACTGGGAGGGGTGGCCGGGCACACAGGTGATGGTGACCTCGCCGATGAGCTCAAAGCCCTCATAGCAGAAGAAGCGCAGAGACTCGCCGGCCTGGTAGTGATGCTTATATAGTGTCTGGTAGCCGTTCTCCGGCACCCCAGGGTTCAGGCACGGCTCGTACTTCACTGTGGGGAAGAGGTCAGCCATGGGCCAGCTGCACTGTGAACAAGCCACCCAGCCACCCGTCCCAGGGTGTCCCAAGACTCACAGGCGCACTTGGGGACCCGGTCGCTCCACTTGGGTGTGCCTGTGTCCCTGCTATAGCAGGTGAGCACGGCCGCCCCCTCCAGGCTGTACCCAGGCAGACAGCGGTACTGGACGTGAGCGCCAACAGGGAAGCCAGCATCCGAGGTGGTGCGGTGCCCATTGGTGATCTCACCCGGGTCGGCACAAGTCATGACTGTTGGCAAGAGGGCAAAGTCAGGGGGAGCTGGGGCCTTAAAAGATCTCCTAGAAGCTGATAGCTGGGGAAGCCCTGAGCTGTGGGCCATCTACTTGGGGCAGACCACCGTCCCCACCTCCGCCACCACCACCTCCCACTCCTTCCTCAGAATGAAGAGGAATTGGAAAAACTTTAAAAATTCAATTCATTTTACATATCGGGTTTCCCAGTATTGTTGCCTGGAGAATTCCATGGACAGAGGAGCCTGGTGCGCTACTGTCCATGGGATCACAAAGAGTCGGACTTGACTGAGTGGAGCTGACACTTTTCTTCCAGAAAACCGAGTGTGTGGGGGCAACCTGGGCCCCCATCCCAGGGTGAAATTTGAAATAGTGAACTCAGCCAGAGCAAACCAGCTAAATGCTCATTGTGTCAGCCCTGCCTGGCAAATCATCAGCAGAAGAGGGCCCCAGACTTCCCTCATTCTCAGCCCAGTCTGCACACTTATATTGCCTGCCAGGCCCCTGAGGGCATCTGTTCACATACACGCTACAGAAGAATCCCAGGCAAAGCCATTTCTTATATACAGACCTGTGCAAGGCACCCTGCTAAATGTTTTACAAACATATTATCATATACTCTGATGAGGGGTCAAGGTCACTGTCATCTCCCTTGGTGCTCAGAGTTCAAGGCAGTCAAATGACTGGCCTATGGTCACTCAGTCAGGAAGTGGTAGAGCTGGAACTGTTTAGGGTCACAGCCATGGAGCACTGGGTCAAGTTTCAGAGACCTGGGTCTCAGCTCAGCTGAAGGCTCAGTGTGAGGCCTTGGGTGGGTTCCCTCCTTAGCCGGGGGCAGCTGGGCCAGGCCCTATCCCCTCTGGGTCCTGCTCCCATCTCTTCCTGTCCCTGCCCCATCCTATCTGGTCTCCGGGTTAGACATCCTGTGAATCCTTCCAGGAAGTTTTCCTGATGTCCAGTCCAAACCTGACTTCCTGAAACTTATCCTCATTGGCCCCACCATTCCTCCTAGGTTCCAGGTGAAAGACCTATAGCCCCATATCCTGGTGACAGGCTTCCCAAAAATGCCACGCCTCTTTTCAATTCTAAAAGATAAACACTCCCGTCTCCTTTAAATGTCTCCTCCTCTGTGAAATCTCCAGCCCTATCTGTGGGGTAATGAACCCCCACTCTCCCCACAGCCCTTCTTCATACTTATAGCAGCTAGTACTTACTGTTTACTATCACCAGGTACTAACGTGAAAAACTTTTCATTTGCTTTTCACAACACCCTATTCCTACTTCACGGATGAAAAAACTTAGAGATGTTAAGTACCTTGCCTGAAGTCACCCAGCGCTTAGCACTGTGATATCTTCAATTAAGTATTTTTCCCTCTCCCAGACTGTGAGCTGTGAGCTCTGTCTCAGTAGGGAGGGTTCCCAACTTCTCTGTACAACTCCAGCCCCAACCCAGTGCGGCACTTTATTGACTGCAATGAAATTAACCAAGTTCTTTGACGAGCTTCGGCCCCAGCAAACTGGCTCCCCGTACTGTCAAGGGCTGGGGACCGAGAGACTGGAGAAGGGCCTATGAAAAGAGATGATCGGGCGGGCCAGGTAAGGGGTGGAACTCAGACGGGGTAGAGGCAGGGTCAGGAGATTGTGGGGGCGCGGCCACCAAAAGATGAGGCGGGTCCCAGAGGACCAGGGTCATAACCCAGGACAGCGCAAAACGGAAGTGTAGCCGTGGGAAGTTGAGACTGGGGACCAGAGAGGACAGTTTCGGGACACCGAGGAGCAGAGGAGTGGTATACCCACTGGACATATGGTCAGGGCCTGAAGAAGATCTGGGCAAGACCTAGAGCGAAGGGGTGGACCCCAGACAAAGGAGGGGCGGGGACAAGATGGGACGAAGCGGGGCGCAGAGGGGATGGGCGGGGCCCAACCAGAGCAGTGAAACACAGGTGGGCAGGGGCGGGGCCACGAGAGCACGGGGCGGGGCCACGAGGGGCAGGGGCGGGGCCCGGGCTCACTCTTTTGGCAGGCGGGCGGCGCTGCGCTCCAGGACAGGTCCCATTGGCAGGTGAGAATGTCGGAGCCGAGCAGCTCATAACCAGGCTCGCATTGATAAGTAAGCACCGTGCCCCGGATCAGGTCCCCGTGGGAGGCCGTCCTCCAGCCCCACTCCGGAGGCGGCAGCTCGGGGCACGTGTCGTTCCTCGGGACTTCTGCAGGGGGCAGACAGCGAGTTTGGAGGCTGTCCTGCGACTCGGGGCGCCCTTCCAGCCTCGGGGGCCTCTCCGACCTGCGGGAACCCTGCCCATCTCGGGACCTTAGGCCTTCGTACCTTTGAAGTGCAACACGAAACCCTGGCCCAGGCCCGGGTTGGGAGGTCCCGGCGGTGCCTGGAACTGCAGCGTGAGGTCAGACCCAGACGAGAGGAGGCGGCGGCGCGGTTGAGGCCCTCGCAGCTGGGCCAGGACTCGAGCACTGGGACCGTCCCCATCAAACAGCGTCAGCATATCCCCTTCGCGCACATTCAAGCTGCAGAGTGGGGGATGGGTTATGATCAGCGCCTTCCATCCAGTTCTGCCCAGTCCTAACTCGGCTCATTACTAACCTTACCTACTCTCCAGTTGCCTATCCCATGCCTCAGGTTTGGATCAGTTATGGACTTCTCCATGCTAGCTGCTCCAGGTTCCATTGGCTTCTCCCGATTTCTGCTTCCCAATCCCCAACCCTGCTTAAAGAACCCTTTTACTCCTCAGTCTCTTCTCCATCACCAAGTGATGCTCAACTCCAAAAGCCTGTGATTGGTCAGGCTCAACTCCAGCTCTGACCAACCACAGGCCATGCTCATTACCACCCCCTCAATTCTAGGCCCTGCCTGAGTACCTGCTTTTTGAGCTAGGCCCACTCTAGTTTTGTCCAGGCACATGACCACCTTACATCAAATGAGCTCACTGGATTTCCCCAACACCTATACTCATCTTGTGTGCTGCTGCTTATGCAACAGTTGTGCCTGGGTTCCCAGAAATCACTCCACAGGTGGCCTTGGAAACAGTCAAACAGTAAGACTCCAGGCCAGAGCCCCTTTTTCGCAATAGCCTCTGAGGAAGGCTGCATTTCCCCATTTGCTTCTCCAAGGTTGTCCAACCAATACATGATCTGTCCCTGGGTCTACTTGATGTCACACCCCCATCCTGAATCCTTATACACCTCTTTCATCTGAACATATATCCACTGAATCATGTGAAAAAGCTCAAGAGAGCTGGGCTGAGAAAGCAGGGCAGTACATTGTCATACCACACTTGGCTTAGCCCACACCCATCGCACCCTCTGTGGTACCCAAACGTACATCTCAACTTGGAGCAAGATGCGTTTTTCTTCCTGGACATGCAGACCCCATACACAGTCTTGGCCAGGGCTATAGCTCTGGGGCCAATCCGGAGAGAGGACCACACCAGCTGGCTCTGACAGCTCCCCTCCACACATGGCTAGGGGAGAAAAGGTGTCAGATTCAGGATCCAGGTGGGCATGCGATCTCCACTTCACCACCATTCTCACCACTCCCGACTCTGTGCACCATACCTCCTCCCGGACTTCTATTATCTATTTCCAACCTGATTCTTGCCAGCTTAGTCCTGTTGTGTCCAATCTCAGCCCCACTCTTAATTTACCCCGCCCACTCACCAGCCAATGCATCACTGCCCAATCTCTGACTTAACCCAACTCCAGCCCTAGCTCTTGAAGATATTTGTGTTATAATCCCTGAATTCTGTAACAAGCCCACCAACTACTTAGCTAAGAAGACTGAGCTGAGCCTCTGTAAAGGACAGGGATTGATCCAAGGCCTGAGTTTACTAGGTTCTCCTTTCTGATGGCCTTTCTAGGTTCCCTGGATCAGGAGGTAGCCTAGCCTGTGGACTGAAGGAAGTCTAGGGCAGTGGAGGGCTCACCCTTGCAAGCTGGCTCCGTGTCATTCCAGTGGGGTTCTGTAGGATCCACACATTCGATGACATTGGGGGGGCCAGGGGGCTCTAGGGCATATCCTGGGAGGCACGAGAAGGTGGCCAGTGCCCCTGGGCGGTACTCAGGGTCCGTGGTGGTGACGTTGCCATGTGCCAGGAAGGGGGCAAAGCAGCGATCTTCCTCAAAGGCTAGAGAGGAGTCAGTCACAGGAAGTAAACATTAGGACAGGGACTTCCCTGGCAGTCTGGTGGTTAAAACTCTGTGCTTCCAATGCAAGGGGTACAGGTTCAATTACTGGTCAGGGAACTAAGATCCCACATGCCATCTAGCCAACAAATAAATACTTAAAAACACACACACACACACACACACATATTAGGACAGGCCTCTAGGGATCTCAGACTGGGGAATTGGGCTGAATTCCAGTGTGGTTTGGCCCCCCAGTGGGCTATTTAAAATCAAATGCCCTTGAGTTTAGCTTTCCCGCTCCAATTTCCCCCAAACCTTAGCAGTCCTCATTGGCACATTTATGTTAGCTCCTTGGCCTCTAGACAGAAGTTGAGACCAGTCAAATCCCAGCCACTATTATATAGATAAGGACACCAGGTCCACAGATGAAAAGCCATTTGCCCCATGTCACAGAGTGGGGCAGAGGCAGAACCAGATCTGAAGCCCAGATTCCTTGATCCCCAGCCAGAGACACTTGGCTCTGGAAGCTGCAGTGGACTGCAGGGGAAAGGGTGCCTTTGGAGACTTGGCTCATGTAGGTGTGCTCGCTCCTCAAAAATAACAGTTGACTTCTGATCATCCCTGATAATCCATACTGTGGCTGGAATCCAAAAATGAGGCAAACACAAAAAAGCTACTTATCTAACTTTGGGCTAAGGCAGTGAAAATGAGCATTTATAGAGCATTTTCATTTTTACCCATCTGATCACATCTTAGCAGCAAAGACTGAAAAATACAGATACAGAAAGAGTCTGAAGCCCATAGAGCAATAGTGACCCCCAATTATGGAGGCAGGCCTCAGATCTAGAAATTCTCTTTGTAGTCTCAGAATCTAATATGCAATTTATTTATCAGATCCACTGTTCTATTTCACTGTTACTTAACCTGGTAAGGTGTGATGTCCAAATACTATGCACCCATCGGGGCACAGTGTCAATTCCCTTTCTCCCTTGATTCATATCAGAAACTAGCCCCTTACATCTCTGTACATTTCACTTTCTTTGTCTCTTTCCTGCTACTGTTTGCATGAATCCTCCACTTGAGACACAGTGAAACTCTCTGTATCCCAGACATATCAGGCTTTTCTCTACCTCTCTACTGTTGCTCACACTGTTCTTTTATCTGAGATACTCATTTCCAATCCTTGTCTTTTAAAGTTCTCTCTATCCTGTAAGTCCTAGTTCAAATGACTCCTTTTATGATCACTGACTTCCTTGCTTCTACCTGTCTGGCATCCAGTCTTTCTTCCTCTGTTAAGCGCACTCCTATTTTCCTTTTGAGTCTCATGCCCTCCCCATTTCCAGTCCATGAGGTTCAGCTGGGGCCAACTAGGAGTGGACGTGTGACATGAATCTGCCAATCATTATACCACCTGACAGTGACTGGCTCAGGCATAGACATCTGACCTACGCCAGGACAATGAAAGCCTTTCCTGGCATCTTTGCTGAAGCTCTTAGAAAAGTGATATGCTTTCTCTCTTTTTGATGGAGTTTCTAAAGCTGGTGGTATGTAAATCAGGAACTGCTAGGTACACAGACTTGAGAGTCTGCCTGAGAACGAAGCCAGCCAAGAGGAAAGAAAGGAGAGATGAAAGCAACTGGTCTCTTGGCTGTGTACCTGAGACCAGCTGTACCTGGATCCAGCCATACCTGAAGCTTAAATAGAAAGGCCATCTCAGGAAATTAGACAGAATCTTTGCCACTTGGGGATGGGGAGGCAAGTCAGTTTTTAGGAATACAAACATGGAGATAGGCAGAGATGGAATATGTGCTTGTGACCATGCCCGGGCACCAGGAGGAAGGGAAAGTAGGGGAGTTGGGGCCCCAGGGGGAAGGCTGTTACCTTCAAATCGGAGGCTTAGCAGCAGGGGATTGGCAGGTGTCTCTGAAAGCAGCTCCACATAGAGGGACTGGGCGTCACTGATGAGACCCCGTTCTGGGACATCATCCATGTCTGAATCATAGATCACTGGTGAGAGGGGACTGCCCCCTGAGCGTACCATCAACCTGGGATGGACAGAGGTCATCAGGAGCATGGCTTCCTCTTGGAAGCTGCCTCACCTCTTGCCTGCTCTCCTAACTTAATTTCATAACTATTACTTTCAATTAACTATATGCCTTGGACTCTTCTAAGCCTGTACACATTTTATCTCATTGAATGCTCACAAGAACCCTCAAGTCAGATACTATTATTATCCCTCATTTTATCGATGAGAAAATTGAGGCACAGAAAGAGTAAGTAACCTGTCCAGCATCACATAGCAGCTAGTGACAGACCTGGAGTACCAGTTTATTAGATAAAGAGTAAGGATAATGATGATGATAGTTAACACGTTGAGAGTGCTTACAGTGTGCTGGTCACTCCAAGAATTTTACAGATTTTTAATTCATTTGTCCTCACAGAAACATTAAGAGGGAGCTACTATTATCTCCATTCTACAGATGATGAAAATGAGGCACAGAGAGGTTAAGTGATTGTCTCAGTTTGCACAGCTGCTCTGACCTCCATTTGACATAGGTCCCAACCGGGATGCCCCCAGTCTGCCTGCCTCCCCATGGTAGCCTCCCTATTTCCTTGAAGTGGGAACCTCTGACCCAAGGCTCAGACTCTCACCGGTCATTGTCCTCATCCAGCGAGACTCTCTCGAAGTGCAAGTGCAGCCGGCGTCCCTCAGCTGCTTCGATGACCCAGCGGCAGGTGAGGTTGGGCCCTGCGGCTCCCCCGGGCTCAGGGGACACGATGCGGCCAAGAGTAGCATTGTGGATGGTGCCCCCACAGGATGCTGCGGGCAGAGCGGCAGCAGGTTAAGGTGACTTATCCTGTCCCATCTTCATAGCTGTTGCGCCCACACCTCTGTCTGGGCCCTGGCCTTGGGATGACCTCTGCCCTACAGGCTCACCCCAGGACCTTTTCCATGCCACTACCCAGGTAAAGAACCAGCTCTGGAATAGAAAAACCCCAGGATAGACATCCCACCCTCAGGATGGAGACTCCCCAAATGTGGAACACCCTGGGGTAGGGAGTTAGGAGAGATTCCCCCCAGGTGGCACTAGTGGTAAAAAAAAAAAAAAAAAAACCCGCCTGCCAATGCAGGAGACATAAGAGATGCAGGTTCAATCCCTTAGTGGGGAAGATCCCTTGGAGGAGGGCATGGCCACCCATTCCAGTATTCTTGTCTGGAGAATCCCATGGACAGAGCAGCTGGGCAGGCCACAGTCCATGGGGTCGCAAAGAGTCGGACACGACTGAAGCGACTTAGCACGCACGCACACGCACTTGCCCCCAAACTGAAGCTCTTGGGTGGCGAACACTCAGGATAGGCGTCCAGGATGAAGGCTCTCCAGTACAGAGACCCTCCAGATACAGAGCCCAAAAACGATTTCCTCTAGGATGAGGGTTATCCAAAACAGGGACCTCCAGGATGGTGACTCCCCACATGGGGACCCTCCACTGCCAGGAATTCCCTGGCAGTCCAGTGGTTAGGACTCCATGCTTCCACTGCTAGGGGCATGGGTTCAATCCCTAGTCAGGGAACTAAGATCTGGGAACTCTACAGGTGGGATTTCCCCAGATGGAGACCCTCCAAGGAAGGAGATGCCAAGGATAGAGCCCCTTAGGGTGAAGAGCTCTAGAGGGAGACCCTAGGATAGGGACTCTTCAGGACAAAAAACCCCTTCAAGATGAGTGCTCCCCAAAGACAGAGGTCCCCAAAGACAAGCCCCTCCAGCGGGGCTCCTGGGACAGAAAGGAGCAGGAGACTCACCCACACAGCTGGGAGGCTCACTGCTCCAGGCTGGCCGGGTGCCATTGAGGCAGACGAGGGTCTCCTCTCCCTGCAGCTGGTAGCCCGAATCACAGTGGAATGTGGCAGCACCTCCAGGGTGAAGGTCTGTCACACTCACATCCCCGTGGGCTGGCCGGGGAGGGAAGCCGCAGCTCAAGAGGTAGGCTGGGTCAGGCAGAGAAGGAGGAGACCTCACTTTCCCATGCCGCCCTCCCTCACTGGCCCCCCAGCACTTCCTCCCCCTCTTTCCACCCCCGCCTCAGGGGCACACACTTGCTGCATGCTGGAGTCCTTATGTGGACACATTTTCTCATGAGGAGGTAATTTCCACGCCCCTGATGTCCCCTAATCTTTGTAGTCTACCCCCTCAGGCCCCCATCTTATAGATGAGATGATAACCTGAGACTCAAAGAAGTTCTGGACCCTAGTACTCATTGGCTGTGTGACCTCAGGCAAATCAGCTGACCACTGTGAACTCCATCCAGCTCTAATAGTAACACATGGTATTTGCAAAGCCCGCTCAGCTTCCAAAATGAGTTCAAGCAGCGCTTTTGAGGAAGAAGGCCGTGACCCACTTTCCAGCTGTAGAAATTGAGGCTCCAAGTTGTTAAGTGGCTCATATCATTTCCTCCCCTCCACACTCACAGGCTTCCTTCCACTGAGGTGCACTGTGGTATTATATCCTCAGCTCTCATCCAGAGGAGACACAATGAGCTCCTTTAGAAAGTATTTTGCCATTAAAGACTCTAATACTCAGTGCCCCCTGAGTAAGTCCTCCACAGAAAGTAAAGTGCTAGGGAAAGCTCTGCTTTCTCTTAGGAAGGGGTTTGTCTTCTCTCCTGTTGTGAAAGCTCTGTAATCTCTCTTTTTGCATTGGCTGCTGGGAAGCTCAGAACCAGATGGAGTGAGACTTGCTCCCAGTAACAGTGGCTTGTCCATTCACATTCTATTTTTCCAGTCATGCTGCTCAGCCTGTGGGATCTTAGTTCCCCAACTAGGGATTGAACCCAGGCCCTCAGCAGACACAGCACAGAATCCTAACCACTGGACCACCAGGGAATTTCCATCCACATTCTTTTTTTTTTTTTCCGATTTAATAAGCATTACCTGGTGCCAATTTTTTCTTACTTATTCTATTTAATTTTATTGCTTGTGGTCTTTGTTTGAAAGCCTCCTGAAATTCTTGCAGTCATTTGAGATAAAACAAATAAATAGAAAGTGTATTGATAATCAGTGATGGACTCTGAACTTGATCCTGACAGAGCTCTATATGTCTGGTTAAGCAGAGCTCATCAGAAGGCCTTCCTGGGGACTTCCCTGGTGGTCCAGTGGTTAAGAATCCATCTTGCAATGCAGAGGAAGCTGGTTCCATCCCTGGTCAGGGAACTAAGATCCTACATGCCACTGCAACTAGACAGCCTGTGTACTGCAACAAAATATCTTGTATGAGTCAGGGAAAATCACTGTGCTGCAGCAACTGATAACTGACACAGCCAAATAAATAAAGTAAAATAAAGTGTAGTAATTTTTAAAAGCTGGCAGGGGTGCTTCCTGGAGGAAGTACCTCAAAGCTGGGTCTTATAGGAGGGGTAGGCTGTAGTCAGCAGAGGGTCCAGCTTGTCTAGGCATTTGCTTTTTCTGACTCTCCAGTCCTGAGTGATTCTGTTAGAGACCTAGTCTCGCCCTGTTTCAAAATTCAATAAGCATTTCCTTGGCTGGGTCGGAAGGCCAGAGGTGAAACAGACTAAAGCCTTGCCTTCAGGAGTTCATGGTCTACTAAGATCGACAAAAATACAACCTTGTAGATCATAGGATTTGGGCATTCCCTGGTGGTCCAGTGGTTAGTGACACTGAGCAGGGCCCTGTGGGGCTTCTGAGCACAAAGTCTTTCTGTGTTCCCATTTCTTTGGTTATAGGAAACAGCCTTCATTCAGCTTCTATGACCTTCCCTCAGTTCTAATGGGCAGATTCTAGCAGCTATTAATTAGGGAAGGGAGGGGATGCTGAGACCAGGGAGAATCAAGAGAAACAATAGTGGGACTTTCCTGGTGGTCCAGTGGCCAAGACTCTGATCTTCCAATGCAGGGGGCCCGGGTTCAATCCCTAGTCAGGGAAATAGATCCCACATGTGGCAACAAAGATCCCCAGTGCTAGAACTATTAATAAAACCCAGAGCAGCCAAATAAATCAATTTTTTAAAAGAAAAAAAATAGTGCACCCTTGGGACACGGTCCTATTTCCCCATCAGTGGATACATACAACAATATCTTTGAGTTATTTTGTAGATACTAAAACCCCTGCCAGCTGGAAAAAGCTAACAAAAATTAATGATAGTGTGTTGCCCACAAGTTTATAGACCCCAGACCAGTTGGACCTGAAGATTGATGATGCTGACTTCTACTGACCTCACCACCAACCCATCAGAAGAATATCCACGAGCTGATCATGCCCTCTTTGAACAAGTACTATAAAACTTCTCATTATTTTCTCTAAGTTGAGACACATGGTTTTGAGGTCATTAGCCAGTTCTGGGCCTCTTTGCCTGGCAAAGTGAAAAGGCTCTTCTTTTCTACATCACCCCAAACTCTGTCTCTGAGATTTGATTCAGGACTGGTGTACAGAGAAGCTGAGCTTTCAGCATCCTTAGGGCTTGGCAATTTCACTGCTGGGCCAGGGTTCAATACTTGGTAGGGGATCCTGCAAGTCACACAGTGGCCAAAACAAAACACACACACACACCCCACCGCAAAAAAAAAATCCCAAACACCGTGATTTGAATAAACTTTAGCTTCTGTGATGGCTGCCTATGACCGACAGACTCAAACCTGAATACTTTAGGTTGAAGTGGCTTGAAAGCCCCTTCCACAATTGGGCCTAGCCCAGACCATCCATCTTCAGTTCTCATGACCCGTATATCCTACACGATATCGTTTTGTGACTCCTTATGGTCCCAGTTCCATGTATTTTTCACATAATTTCCTCTGCCTGCAAGGCTCCCATCTTACTTTTCCTCATCTTTCAAGGAATAACTGAAGTACCACCTCCTCCAGGAAGTTTTTCTGACCCCCCTCCCCTTTCCAATAAAGATAGGGTTGTTTTTTTTTTGGTCTATACAGAATCCACATACATAATTTTATCATCACATTAATGCCTGCCTATTGCCACTGTGAGACTGAACCATACCTTTTTTATTTTGTCTCCTAAAAACCTAGCCTTGCTGATCAATTGATGCCACCAAGAGTCAATGTGGAGCAGTGCAAAGAGCACTGAATTTAGAGATGGGCAGATCTAAGCTCCAATTCCAACTGCACAACTTATATGCTGTATGGCCTCAAGCACATGACTTTGCCTCTTGGGCCTTTCATCTGTAGATGACAATAACAATTCCTATCATTGAGGATTGGCCTTAAAGAAAATAAACACATCAAGTGCCTGGAACTAGAAAGTCCTCAGAAAATGTTAATCACTTTCCCCTCAGCCTCAATTAATAAATGAATGGGGTCAGGGGCTTGGGGATCTGACTTCTGACTCTGCAATGCCTTTGCTAGTGGCCAAACCATCCTTGTAAGCTTTGAGGCTTTGTCTTCCTCTCAGAGACAAAGTTGACAATGGCCACCCCCAGGGCTGCTGTGAGAAGGGGAGGAAAGGAGAGTTGGTAAAAGGGTTTTGTAAATGGGAACATTGGTTGGCCCTGGGGTGAGGGGTGATGGAGCCTTTGACCATCCAGAGAAGCTAATGGGGACCCTGTGGATCAGAAGGCCCAGTTAGTGGAGACTGGCAAGGGCTTAAACAGGGCCTCAGTCCCAAAGGGGCCAGGAGAAGCTGCAGAACAAGGAAGACTGAGGCAGGTCATGAAGGCCCATTTACACAGATGGGAAGCCCTGCTTCCCCAGATGTTCCATTTAGCCTAACGAGTCCTATTTTCAATGCACTAGGGATGTGGCTGCTTAAAGGAGCCAGCGGGGAGCCATTTTGCAATATCTCAGGCCTAGCCCTCAGCCCTGGGCCCTCAAGGCCTGCTCTTGCTCCCCAACAACAAGGCCCTGACCACCAGCATGCACCCCGACTCACTGGTCTCTCTACAGGTAGGTTTGCTGACTCTACCTTGCACACCTGACCCCATGGGGCAGGTCCAAAAGGAAGATTGCAGGACAGGCTGTGAGGAAGGGATACAGGTTGCCTGTATCCTGGATAAAGTCCCAAGGGATCCAGGGTCTGCAGAGCTCACAAGGGGGCAGCAAAGCCATGAGATGAATGAGGGGACACAATTCCCTCTGTGTTTCTGAGCCAAGGAAGGGACTTTGGAGATGGCAACAGTGTCCAGAAAAGGACCGTGGGCTGGGCCCCTGGCCTCATGCACACGTGTATGCTAGAACATGCACTTGCATCATGGGAAGGTTTCCATACACATAGGCAAATATGGATGAACACGTGTGTGTAGGCTGTCTGTGGGCGGGTGCTGGAGAATGGAAGCATGCGCAAACACGTTCCCTCCTTCCTGCCCGCTCCCCTGGAAGTCAGCAGGATCTTTTTGGGTCACAAATCTGAGGCTGTCACTATCTTGCTTAAAACATTTCGAAGTGGCTCCTCCTCCTCTGTAAGGATAATGTAGTCTGAGAACTCCTCACTGAAGCTGGTAAGGCCCTTTGTGATCCAGATCTGACCTACGTCTCAGTCTAGTCTTTTCGCCTATTTCCCCATCACTTTCTGGGCTTTTCCTGAAAAGCAATGATCAACATTTTTGAGCCCTCTCTGGACACCAGACACAGTTTTAAGCACTTGTATCGATTCATCTGATCTTTCTAATAATGTGATGAAGTAAGTATCATCATCCTCATTTTTCAGTTAAGATGATGCAGTCAAGAAAGGTTAAGTAACTCACCCCAGGTCACACCAGACAATTCTATATTCCATGCTGAGTGACCTCAACTCCTCTGGGTGGGCTGTCACAATTCTTCTTCTCCTCTCTGGGTCTTGGGATATGTTTTTTCATCCATCTAGACATCTGCCTTTCTCTTTCTGTCCCTCCCACCCTTTCCCTAGTTAACTCATTTCAGGTGTCAGCTTAGTCACCACCTCCTCCAAGGAGGTGTCCCTATATTCCTTACAGAGGAAATTTAGGTCCCTTTGACATTTTCCCTGTGGTTCTTCCATCATAGGGATTGGGGTCCTTATCTCACTGGATTATAATCATCTTGATTATTTGCCCATCTCCCTACCCAGATTCCGAGTTTCCTTTTAATTTGGCTTGTTTTGTCTTCTCCCCAAGGATAACCCAGGACCAGTATGAAGTGGGCTCTGGATAAAGATTTGTTGAGGGAATGAAAGAACTGTCCCTTGGATGGTGCACACCCAGACACAGATCTGTGTGTGAGATAAGTGTGTATAGGTCTCCTCTGAGGCTTCCCTGGTGGCTCATGGTAAAGAACCCTCCTGTCAATGCAGGAGATGTGGGTTTGATCCCAGCATCAGGAAGATCCTCTGGAGGAGGAAATGGCAGCCCACTTCAGTATTCTTGCCTGGAAAGTCCCATGGACAGAGGAGCCTGGCAGGCTACAGTCCATGGAGTCGCAAAAGAGTCAGACACAATTTAGCAACTAAACAAGGTTTCCTCTGAGGATTCTGCCCCTCACCACCCTAGTTAAGAGGAACAGGCTTTGACATCACCCTGAGCTTAGCAGGCCTGTGAGATGTCCCCTGAGCCCAGTGTGGTCCCTGCCTTTCCACCAAGACCCCGAACTCCTCACCCTGATAGTGGATCCTGAAGCCAGCACCCCTGGGGACCCGTGGGCTCTGGAAGTGCAGGAGCAGCCGGTTGGTGGGACTCCGAAGGACCTGTCCTTCACCCAGCATGGAGGAGTTAGCCAGGAGTCGGGGGGCCAGACCTGGAGAGCCCCCACCAGCCAGCACCAGAAGTTCCTCCTCCCGAGACAGGTTCAGCATCTGCACCTAAAGAAGCCAGACCCAGACCCGCCAGGGCAAGTCAGCCAGGGTGGTAACCCCCTAAGCCCCCCACCCTTTTCCCTGTACGTAACATCACAGTGACACTGGCCAAGTTGTAGAACTCTAGGAGAGTTTGTGAGAGCCTCGGAAACCAGGCTCATCGGAGAAAACAAGTTCTCTGATTCTTAGGCCAAATCTGCACACACCCCTGGGCCCAGAGGAAAGGGTTGGGAGTTTTCACAATCAGATGCTTCATGCAGTTACCTGGATCTCAATGCCGTAGCCAGGGTAGACATGGATACTGTACGTGCAGTCCAGGAGTCCCAAGGTGCGGCTGGCTGTGCTCCCTAAATCTGGGGATTCCACGTGACCTTCGCCTTCGGAGATGTTGTTATTACACAGAACTAAAGAGACAGAAGCCCTGGGACTGAGAGAATCTCTGTGTTCGTGCCCTCCCATCCAAGCAACTCTGGGGGTCCCCATCCATCCTCTCCCCAGCATCCTTCACATCTTAATCCAACACTTACTCTCCCACTGGCGCCCAGAAATCCCTTCCCCAACTGTTATAATAGATAAAAACCTAGAACGGTGCTGGTACATAGTAAACTTAGATCAATGCTAGCCTTTATGATTACTCTTAAGCAGAAGACCCTCTCCTATCTGGACTCCTTCCACACGTACGCAGCAGCCTCTCTCCTATCCACGCCCTGCTCCTCTCCCACATCCCCCTTCAATCGCCTCACCTGGGCTGGTCACTGTTGTGGTGACAGTTGTCGTGGTGATAATGGTGGTCGTGGTCTCCTCTTCTCCTCCCTCGGGCCCCAGGGGTGGGCCTGGGGAGGCGGGACCGGAAATGGGCGGGGCTGTAGTTCCTGGGGGTGGGGTCAGCAGCTCCGGTGCGGTGGGGCCTGCCCCCCTACCCCCTTTAGGGGTTACGGCGGTTGTCAGAGGCCCTGTGCCCGGCTCAGTAGCCCGAGGCAGAAAGGGTGCTGCAAGAGTCTGGCCGACTGGAGGGGTTGCTAGTGTGGGGTCTGGATCAGATCCTGGGACAGGGCAAGGGAAGTCAGGGAACAGGAGGAGCAAATTGGTGGGCCTTGGTTGGGGAGCAGGGCTCAGGGAAACTGAGAGTTCCCCATCGAGACCAAAAGACTTCCCTCACAAGGCACACATCCCCCACCTCTCCCTTCCCCACCCCAGCTTCCCACCGCCTCTCAAGATTTCCACAGCTTGCCCTCCACCCTTTTTCTTCTCTCTGTCCAGGCCCTTCCACTCTGACAGTCTCATTGAGCATCTCTGTCTCTACATTCAGATCTGGCTCCCTCTCCTGGTTACCCCTTTCTTTTTCCTCTTTTTCTTTTGCACTCTCGAGAACTCTTGATCTCTGTTTAATATTCTTACCCCTCTCTGATTTTATGATTCTAAATCTACTAATCCTTGCTCTTCTCGCTCCTTCTGTGTTTCTTTTCTGCTCTATCTCTGATTCTGGTTCTCTGAGTTTCCATCTGTCTTTCTCTTTGATTGTCTGCTTTTCCGTCTGGCTCTGTTTCTTGATCATTCTGGCTCTCTGTCTGCGTCCAGTTTTGATTCTCTCGAACCATCTCTGTGTCTCTGAATTTTACTGACCTGGTTTCCCATCTCCCTGAGTTAATGTCCCTCCCTCTGCCTCTCAGCTTCTGCCACTCTGGGGGCCTCACCCGGCAGGTAGCCTATCTCTGGGCCCTTCCTCAGCAGGGCCCCATGGAGCAGCTCCGCCAAGGCCTCAGAGGCTACTGTGGGGGTCTCACTTCCAGGCTCCGGCAATGCCTCCTCCTCCTTCAGGGGCAGACCTAGGAGATGAAATCGTCTGAGCTCTTCCACTGCCCCACACGCCTTCCTTCTCCAGAAAGATCTTTTCCAGAGCCCTTCCTCCCCAGCCAGCTGGGCCAGCAAGAGCTCGGAGGGTCCCAGACTGGGCTGAGAGCCAAGACTGGAGGAGGGGCTCCCCGCTGCCCATCACATCCCCTAGCCCTTTCTTTCTCCCTTTTCCCCTAGGCCGTGTGGGCCCTCAGTAAGCACCATGGACAGCGCCAACAGGGCGGCGAAGCGGCGGGTTGCTACCTTCCTTTTTCCCTCAGAGGTGCTCCCCGAACCCCGGGGCTCTGCGGAGGGTCCGGTAGCACCTCCCAGCCCTTGCTTCTGCAGTGCTTAGCTTTCTCTCTGGGTTTCTGTCTGCAGTGTGGTTTCTCTCTCTCTCTCTCCGCGCTACCCCCCCCGCCCGACTTCCCTCTCATTCTCTGCAGTCTCTGCCCCCTGCACTGGAGTCTGGCTGGAGGGTCAGAGTGGGGGAGTAAATATCTGGCCTCTGAGCACAGCCTCTGTTCATCTGTCTTTGTCCATACGTCCAAGAATGTTTGTGTGTGCAGTGTCTGGCATCTTTCCCATCACCTCCATCTCCCACCCAGGTACCCTGCCTGCTTCTGCCGCCTCCGCAGACAGCCCCCCAACCTGCAACTTCCCCAGTCCTTCTTCCTGGATTTAATCCCTGAGACTCTGCTAAAAGCTCCTCTCTTTCGTTTCCCAACTCCTCAATATATGGGGTTAGGGGCTCCAGGTGCAAGCCAGAAAGCCCTGGCTTGCCCCCCTACTACGTCCGTCAGCTGTGCCCCTCCCCTCCTCCAGGAGCTCAGAAGGCGCAGGATGTTCTGAGAAAGAAAGGTATATAACCCCCCCTCCCCAGGGGGACATTCCCGGAGGCCCACCGCCACGCACCCATGTCCTTACCCTGAATCCAGGGACAGCTCAGCAGAAATAGGAACAGCAGCTGGGGAGACGGCGGATGCTGGGCCCTGGGAGTCCCCATGGCGACTCACACCAATTTCTCTCCTCTGCGACTCCTAAATAATCTAGCTGTCACCTTTTCTCCGTCTCCTTTTATCTCTCCCGTTAATTTTTACCCCCTACTAGCAGTTAGTAAGGGAGACAATTTTTCTGCCCTTTGGGATGGAGAGGCAGAAGTAGGTAGGGGGTCGCCTGGAGACCACCCCTCTTTGCCGAATCTCTTCTGTCCTCTGCTGTCGAGTGTGTGGGAGAGGGGGCGCGGCTCCGGCTGCAGGGGGTGGGGCCGAGAAGGGCGAAGGAACCGGGTCGCCTGGGTTACCCTCTGGCTCAGGCGCCTGAGTCCCCCAGGTTGGCTGGATTCTAAGCTGGTGGAGTGGGTCGAGGCAAAACAGGTCCTGGGGACCTAGGGTAGGGTCGAAAATAGGGAGGGTCCCTAATGTGCTCTAGTGGGGCTTGGTGGGGAGGGGAGGAGAGGGGGTTGCAGAACCTGGAGAGCTGAGGCTTGGACACTGGAGCTGCGGGAGGGAGAAGCTGAGAAAGGTGTCGAGCCCACGTCAGATCCTGGGGACGGGCGAAGGGAGGGGCCTGGGATTTATTTGGGGGCGGTAGGAGGAGGGAGGGGGAGGAAGTGCAGATGGAGGAAGGAGGGACCATATGAGCCAGGGTCGTAATCCTCACTCCCGCGGCCCCTAGGGGAAGCGAAGAAAACTCTGGTCCCAGCAGTAATTATACCCATCCCCCAACAATTCCAGCACATTTGAAAGCTGAATCTTCTCTTCCTGGGGTGCCCAGGGGGGCAGCGTAGTTGGATTAGCCCTTACTCAGCCTCCCAGTATGCCCCCTGCTTACTTCCAGACCCTTCAGAAGAGCTCATGTGGATTGGGCTTTCCCTTCCTCCAGAAGAATGACAGGTCCTTACGTTTGTGAGAAGTCTAAGGGGTGACAGGGTGGGATCTGGGGAGAGGACACTCCCCCTTCTAACGTACAACAGGACCTCAGCCAGCTGCCTGGTGGCTTCAACTTGTTTTTTTTTTTTTTCTCCTGACCTCCTCACACGAGTCCTCCGGGGAGCCCTTTTCAGCACCACCAGAAAGGACAGCTCTTCTCGGCCCCGCCCGAGCTGGCCTGGCCCGCGGCGCGGCAGGCGATTGGCTGGGGCCACCATCAGTATCAATCTGGCTCCGCCGGGGGCTGGCTCTCGGGAAGGCGAAGGGGGAGGTGGAGCCACAGGCCGACTGGTCTGGGGATCGGCTGACCCACCGACAGGCCGCAGCATCCCTGTCCGCAGTCAGCGAGCGCCGGCCTTGTCGATCAGTCCTCGCCCTAGCCCCGCCCCTTAGCTTGCCACACCCCTCTCAGGCCCCGCCCTTTCTTTTCGCATTGCGGGGCGCTGGAGGTTGGCCCTGTGCCCCCGGCGCCCCACGTGGCGCCCCTTAGGGGCCGGGGGAGGCAAATCCGGAGACGGACCCCCCCACCCCCCCGACCCCAACCCGGCTGAGTTGCGGTGGCCACTGGGCGAGGGCGGGGGTCGCCAAGCTGAGGACTGTGGGGAGGGGTGACGTCAGGGTGAGTGGGAGCCAAGAAAGGAGCGTGTAGGAGAGAGGTGGGGAGGGGGTAGCGGGAGAGAGAGAGAAGCCGTGGGTCGGGTCGAATAAGAAGCGAGGGCAGGCAGGAGAGAAGGGGAAGGAAGGAGAGAGAAGTCGCTGCAGAGGACGGCTGATTGCTTCCCTTCCCGGGGCTGCGGGTCCAGATGGGGTAGGAAGTGCTGTCTGGGGAAGCTGGAAGGAAAACGGGCAGGGGGAGGAAAAGAGAGAGCGAAAAGAGGTGGGGTGGGGCTGGTGGTGGAGGAGGAGAGAAGAAAGGAGAGGGGGAGAAAGGAGAAAGGAGAGACTGACTGGAGAGAGGAAACTGCCGGAAGGAGAAAGAAGAGGAGGAAAGAGGCAAAATAGAAAGAGGAGAGAGCTGGAAGGAGAAAGAAGAAGAGAAGAGAGAGAGACGTGGAGAGAAAAAAAGGGTTAGAGGTACATGAAGGGCGGGAGGAAGGAGGAAGTATAAGGTGGCAACAGGACCTCAGAAGAGGAGAGAATCAAGAGTAGGAATGTGGCGAGGAAGCAGCGCAGGGAATAACCAGGGAGCAGCCATGGAGGGAAACGGTGGAGAACTGGGGGGACAGAGGAACTGGGGTCTGGAGGATGCCCCAGGCCTCTTGGCCAGGGCCTCCCTGCCCATCATGCCTGCATGGCCATTGCCTCTGGCCTCTTCTGCCCTGACCCTGCTCCTTGGAGCCCTCACTTCCCTTTTCCTCTGGTATTGCTACCGCCTGGGCTCCCAAGACATGCAGGCCCTGGGGGCTGGAAGTCGGTCTGGGGCTGTCAGTGGTAGGCCTGGAGGGTGCTCTGAAGCCGGCAGGCCAAGTCCAGGCTGCTCTGGAGAGTCTGGAGAAGGATCCAGGACGGAAGGCCTAGTGAGCCGTCGCCTTCGGGCCTACGCCAGGCGCTACTCTTGGGCAGGGATGGGTAGGGTCAGGCGGGCAGCTCAGGGTGGCCCCAGCCTGGGGGGAGGGCCAGGGGTCCTGGGCATCCAGCGTCCAGGCCTGCTTTTCCTGCCAGACCTGCCCTCTGCCCCCTTCGTGCCCCGGGAGGCCCAGCGGCATGATGTGGAGCTCCTGGAGAGCAGCTTCCCTGCTATCCTGCGGGACTTTGGGGCTGTGAGCTGGGACTTCTCAGGAACGACTCCTCCGCCTCGGGGCTGGTCCCCACCCCTTGCTCCTGGGTGCTATCAGCTCCTGCTATACCAAGCAGGCCGATGCCAACCCAGCAACTGCCGCCGGTGCCCGGGGGCCTATCGGGCACTGAGGGGGCTGCGAAGCTTTATGAGTGCCAACACCTTCGGCAATGCTGGCTTCTCCGTCCTCCTGCCCGGCGCCCGGCTTGAGGGCCGCTGTGGGCCCACCAATGCCCGGGTCAGATGTCATCTGGGTAAGTGGATGCTGCTTACAGACCACCTCCTTGCCTCCACGATTTCCTCTCCAGACTCTCTCCTCTGCCATCATAACTTGCTACATTGTGATTCTGACTGTGCCTTTCTTCTCAGAAATCTTCCATGACTCCTTATTGCCCACAAGAGCATTTCCTGAGCTTCAATGATCAGAAAGCCATCTTCACAAGGTTCCCACAGTCATTTACCACCTGTCCTGTTTCTTCATATTGACTTCCCCTCATGTTTTGTTTTACTTATTAGAAGGCATCTTTATAGAACAATGATGATCAGTATTACTTGCCCTAAATAGAAGTTATTCATAAGACAAGTTTAAACTTATAAAAAAAAAGCTGGAAAACTTCTAGCAAAATATTCTAGTCTGAGACTGAAGCCTACATTCTCCTTCTTTAAAAAGGAGCAATGTTGGGAATTCCCTGGCAGTCTAGTGGTTGTAAATGTTGCTAAGTTATGTCCGACTCTTCTGCGACCTCGTGGACTGTAGCCTGCCAGGCTCTTCTGTCAATGGGATTTCCCAGGCAAGAATACTGGAGTGGGTTGCCATTTCCTTCCCCAGGGAATCTTTCCAACCCAGGGGTAGAACCTGCATCTCCTGCATTGGCAGGCAGAATCTTTACCACTGAGCCACCAGGAACTTTGTGTTTTCACTGCTGAGGGCTTGGGTTTGATCCCTAGTCAAGGAACTAAGATCCCACAAGCCACACGGTGCAGTCCAAAATAAAAAAATTAAAAGCAGCATTGTTAGTAGAGGTGTTAAAGTTATTGTAGCATCAAACTGAGATTTTCTTTTCAATATTTTAAAGGTTGAAAGAAAATGAGAAAAAAAACCCCTTATTTTCTGATTTTTTAGAATTGATAAGTTATTT
Organism: Antilocapra americana; assembly: GCA_007570785.1. Lineage (NCBI taxonomy): Eukaryota > Metazoa > Chordata > Mammalia > Artiodactyla > Antilocapridae > Antilocapra > Antilocapra americana. The sequence goes on from ML662465.1 coordinate 584,714, forward strand.
AATGCCATGACCTTGTTTTGCCTACAGTCATCTCCTGTGCTATCAGTTGCATGTGTTCTATAAAGCACACTGGCTTTGAAGAGACCTGGATCAAGTTCAGCTCTTTTCTCTCTTCTCCCACCTGTTCCCTTCTTTCTCTTCCATTCCACCATGCCCTAAATTATGAAGGTCTTCTGGCAGGTCCTGGCAGATGCCACATGCATGCTCTTAACCTAGGGTGTCTTTCCCCCTTTATCACCTCCTGGAAAATTCCTAATTAGCCTTCACAACTCACACTTTCAAATGTCACACCTCCTCTGGGATGTCTTCCATTATTTGAGTTGGCTCCTCAGTTTTCTGCAACCCACTGTGTGGTCCTTGGCGGATGGAGCCCTTTGCTTTATACTTTTTGGGGAGAGAGGACCTAACACAGAGAGGGTTCTTCAGTTAAACTGACAGAAGCCCAAGAAGGGAGGCTGGTTCCTTTAGGAAGCCTTCCTTTTTCTCTGAAACAGAACAGATTTGCGCTTTGCACTGTTTCCCGTCTCCTAGCATTTCCTCTCATCCACTACTGTATTGTAATTTTACCTGGGTCACCTTCCAGAGAGCTAGGGAACACCATTTGTTGTTGTGTTGGCCAGTCACTAACTCGTGCCCGACTCTTTGCGACGCCATGGACTGCAGCCTGCCAGGCTCCCGTCTTTCACTATCTCCCAGTGTGCTCAAATTCATGTCCATTGAGCTGGTGATGCTATCTAACCATCTCATCCTCTGCCACCCACTTCTTGCCTTTCCCCTTTCCCAGCATCCGAGTCTTTTCCAGTGAGTCAGCTCTTTGTATCAGGTGGTCATAAAAACACAGAACCTGGCATGTAAGATTCTCAGATTCTGCTTTTTGACTTAAGAGGTGGGCCTCTTCAACAGAGGCAGGAATCTGGAGGTCTGCATCTCTTCCTACAGGCCTGAAGATTCCACCCGGTTGTGAGCTGGTGGTGGGGGGCGAGCCCCAGTGCTGGGCTGAGGGACACTGTCTCCTGGTGGATGACTCCTTCCTACACACAGTGGCTCATAATGGTAAGGGGGCTCCCATTCTACCAGGAGGGATGAGGGACTGAAGAGTGAACGGGATTAGACTACAGAGGCTGCAGAACTGGACTCAGCTGGCTTCCTGTCCTACACCACTATTTCCCAGTTGCATGACCTCGCACGAGTCACATGACTTCTCCAATCACCTGGAAAATGGGGCAACCGCCTTCTTTGTCAGGTGACTGTAAGGATTAAATAAGTTAATGTAGGTGCACAGCCAAGTAGTTCGGGGCACCAGACCCTCAACCTAGACCACCTGGGTTCCTGTCCTCCCTCTGGCACTCACTAGCAGTGTGACCTCAGGCAAGTTACTTAACCTCTTTGTGCCTCAGTTACTTTGTATAAAATGGGAATGCTTATGGTACTATCTCCTAGTTTGTTTTGATGATTAAGAGCTAATACACATAAGGGATTAGAACAGTGTCTGACATTTGCATAGTGTCTGCCTTTCTGAGTATTTGCTAAGTGCTCTGGCCTGTAAGTGCTTAATGTCAGCTGCTCTGCTGTCTCCACCCCCATGTGCCCTAGGCTCTCCCGAAGATGGACCTCGCGTGGTCTTCATTGTGGACCTCTGGCATCCCAACGTGGCTGGGGCTGAACGCCAGGCCCTCGACTTTGTCTTTGCACCAGACCCTTGAAGGAAAACGCTCCTTTCAGACATCCAGGCTGGAGAGAGGCTGCACTCAGGGACGGCTTGAGTGGTAGCCAGGACTGCCTCTCCACTGCAGGGGGTGGGGTGGGGCTGAGGCTGGGAACTGGCCAGCGAACACTGAAATATAGATTTTAAATCCTCTCCTGACTACTTTCTTCCCAGCTGCCAGCCCAGGGAAAGGCTGGGGGCAAGGGTTTGTGTCTTCTCCCATCCAGGTGTCTCCCTAAAAAAGCCATCTCCCTGGGAGCCAGCACCAGACCCTCAACTCGACTTTATTCCAATAATTTAATAGAAAATTAAAATAATAAATAATATGAAACAAATTGGGAAGATGCTGAGCTGGTGCAGGCCCAGGCCAGCCTAGGATTAAGGAAGTAGGGAGGGTGGCGGGGAGGAGGAGGGAGCAAACAACCCTGCACAACAGTGAGGAGGCGGCTCAGAACGCGGCGGGTGTTATTACGGGCTGGCTTGACACTTTGGTGTGTACGATGTGCTAAAAAAAGAGAAAGGGAATTCTAAATCCTTCTAAACCAGATGGTGAGGGGAGAGGGCAGGACAAGGATGGGGATGAAGGAACGAACGTAGGCCTTCTGAAGGCCTCTGAGGGGAGGGACTGGAATGTACCGCGTGGTTAGCAATGAGGTGGGAATGGATGGAAAAGGGCCAAAGTGAACTGTACCATGTGATGAAGGGACAGAAGGGAGACCCACGACTTGGCCAGCAAAGCCGGGGCAAAGATCTCGGAAGGGGAGGAGGAAAAGAGAGAGGGACTCGGGTCCCAGGGGCTAGAGGAAAATTCAGGGCAAAACTCAGTCCTTGAAGACAATCTGTTGGCCGTGAGGACGCTCATCGTGGGTGATGTGGCGCCGGACGTGGATCCTGCGGACACGGTGCTCTCGGTTCTCCTCATCCTCCCCTCGGCCGGCCCCGCCACCTCCAGCTGCACCCCCTGTGGCCTCCAGGAGGGCTGGGTCTGGGCCTCGGGGAGTCTCGTAGATCAGGATGTTCAGGGTCTCCTCAAAGATCCGGGCCTCTGGGAATTCCACCTGCAAAAGGCCAGCAACCCCCAGTTCCCTCCTTCTGGCCCAACTACACTGCAGCAGGGCTCCTAGTCTCCACAGTCACAAGTTCCTTGAGCCTGGACTGTCCTCTTTGCAATGTCTTTACTCAGCAAAGTCATGCTTATGCTGTGAGGTCCAGCTCTGAAGTCAGGCAGTTATTTGCTTTGTCCTTTGTTGCTAAGTCTCTGGGTGTCTTTTTTTTTCATTTGACAAATATTTACTGAGTGACTGCACAGTACCAGGCATTATTCTAGGCACTGGGGAATATAGCAGTGAATAAAACAGGCAAACTTCCTGTCCGCAGGAAGTTTACATTCTAGGATGAGGACCCAGATATCCATGCAATAAGATATAAAGTGTCAGATGATGATAAATGTTATGGAAAAGTTATAGCAGGAAAAGAGGAGGAATGTTACAACTTTAGACAGGGCTCAGAGAAGGCCTCAATAAGGTGACATTTGACCAACAGCCAAAAGAAGAGAGGGAAGAAACCAGACGGAGAACTAGAGAAAGATCAGTCTGAGAAGAGAATAGCAAGTGTAAGGATTCTGGGGCAGGAGTGTGCTTAGTGTGTCTTTAGATCAGCAGCAAGGCCAAAGCAATGAGGCAGAGTGAAGAAGAGTAGAAAGGGATGAAGAGGTGGTTAAGGGTTCCCTTTGTGTGACTTGGAGGGATATAAACAACACAACTTTAATGAGCTGCATTCTCATTACTGGTTTATCTTCCTGTCTTCCCAATTACAGAGGAAGCTACTTGGAAATTGAGTTATTCATTCATTCACGCATTCAATAAATGTTTCCTAGCTTCTGTAGTGTGATAAAAGCCTGGCTAGTGCTAGATAGATAGGGGAGAAAAGATACAGCTCTGCTCTCAAGAAGCTAACCGCTTGCTGCTGAAGTAAACACCCTCCACAGCGCCATCCCGAGCAAACTACAATCAATGCTGTGTTTAGCTGCAAAGGGGGGAGGACCAACTTTTCTGGGGTGGTTCTTGAAAATTCATGAGCTAAGTTGTCCCAAAGAAAACGATGCTTGACTTAGGTCTTAAAGATTAAGCACAAGTTCACTAAAAGCAGACAGGAATGAGGAGATATAGTCCTCAGAGGGAATGGTGTGTGCAAAGGCAGGGAGGTATGGAATAGCACTGGGTGCTTAGAGACTTCCAAGATTGCCTGGGTATCCAAGGCACACCCTTCTTGTCAAGGTCAGAGGGACCAGGGTGACAAGATCTTCAGGGACAAATGTCATGACAGAGGGCTTGTTCTTTATTCAGCATCTCATTTACCTTGGTTTCAAGCCTCTTGCAGTGCTTAGAAAGTCTCTAACGATGGTTTGCCATGGTAATAACTCAAGGCCTATGATCTCCGTGTGTTCCAAACACTTGAAGTTTTAAGAACCTACTCTGGGTCCTTAGATCCTTCTGAGAGTCTAATGACAGGTACGGTCCTTCTACACAGAAAAATGCACACACAAAACCCAAAACCACATATTCCTTCAAGATAGCCTTGACCCCAACTGGCCTAGATTAAGAATTCCATTCTAATCCAACACTCTCTTTTCACAGGTAGAGAAGCACAGACCCATAGAAAGTTAAGATGACTTGCCCAAGGTTATAGAGCTAAGACCCCCAAAACCTGGAACTCCAGCTCCTGACTCCCACTGATGGACTTCCCAGGCCTGACTGGATGAGCTGCCTATGTCCAGGGTGCTGATCCTGCCCACCACCACAGCCCTCCCTCATCAGGGCCCGAACCCCATCTGACCTTGGTCTGCTTCTTCTCCGTGGCATAGACAATGGAGGTGCAGCACACCTCAGCGATTTTGCGGCCCTGCCCGTAGAAAGACCAGCAGCAAATCTCGTCCCCCAGGACATCCTTGAGGAAAAGCAGCCGCCCATGGAAGCGCAGGGCCAATTTGTCAAACAGCTCGATGTTCTTAAGTAGGTTGTCGTCTGAAGTGCTGAGGACGAGGGGGGCCAGGAGGCCTCAGAACAACGGGCTTCCCTCCCTCTGTTCTGCAACCCCCCGCTCCCACCCCAGCTTAGGGGCCCTGAGACCCAGCACTCTAGTCCTGCCTAGGAGGCTGGTGCCCAGCAGGCCTTGGAAAGGAAGCAGCCATTTGTTCAGCAAGTTCCAGCACAGCAGAGGGATCTACCCATGCAGGTTCCGGAGGCAAGTGGCCTCACCAGACATCCTCACTCCACTCCTTTTTAACTGAGTGATACTGAGCAAATTACTTCACCTCTTGCTGCCTCAACTGCCTCATCTGTAAAATGGAGATCACAACAATAACTACTTCCAACGACTGTGAGGTTCATGTGAGTAAATGTATGTAAAGCACTTACAGCCATGCCTCTTATAAAGCAGCACTTAGGAAACCCTAGTCACTATCATCTAATCCTCACTGGGACCCCACTTTAGCAATAAAACCGAAGCTCAAAAAAACCCCCAAAAACCTGAAGCTCACAAGTGAAAATGACCTCTCCAAAGTCCCCAGGGGGTAAGTGGCAAAGCTGGAATTTGCATCCAGGCAGGATTCTTTCCACACCCTGTGTGTGGCCATAACCCTCCCCATGGGCCAGGAGCAGGGTTATGCTGGAGCCCAGGGTTCCACCCACTGCACTTCCCCACTTCCGAGGGGGTCACCTGGTGTAGGAGTACTTGTTGTTACTGCGGTTGTGCAGAAGCTTCACCACGGGCTGTTGGGGAAAAGAGGGTGGAGAAGGGTGGGGGTCAGGTTGCCGGGACAGGTGCCCAGCCTCCACCCTACAGGGCTCAGGGGCCTCACCTTGGAGGTGCTGGCCAGGAGCTGCTGCTCCTCCCGGGGAGATGTCACCGTGGGGATGAGGCACAGCGGGGACACGTTCTCCCTTTTTTGCTGGAGAAGAAGCGGAAGGTGATTAACAGCACAACCAAAGGTCACTTGCTCCCCTGCCTAAGAACCTTCCAACACTGCTTGTTGCCTCTGGGAAAAAAACCCAGACTCTTCATGGGTCCACGTGTGAACTCTCTGATCTCAGCTCCACCACTCTCCCCTGGCTGATGGGCTGAGCTCCGCCTGTCCCTTTCTGCATCCAGTTTGTGCCCCTTGGGCCCTTTGCTGCTGCCACTGCCAGCAACAGCCAGCACTCGATTGTCTATATGGCTGGCCCCTCGTGCCACTCAGACATCAACAATCAGTGCCCCTAGGAGGATACCAGTCCTCCTCCCTAGGGTCCCTGGCTAAATAGCCTCCTCTATTTCTTCCTTTTCACACTCTCCATTCGCTTTCTTCATGGCACTCAGGTCCTCCCATTTTCTCATTTTTTGGTATATTTGCTCATAGTCCTTCTAGAGAGAATCCTCATGCCAAAACCCCTCTCACCTCCCCCAACCTAAAAATTAGATGTGCAATTCTAACACAAATTTCAGAATTTTTTTTTTTAGAAACACCCAAGACTTTTACTAAAGTTAATATGGAAGAACAATTCTACTATTACTTAGGTCAATTTTTAAAGAGTCAAGAAAGAGGAGATTGACCCTCCCAGATATTAAAATACCTTAGAAAGCCACAATAATGATCACAGTGTAGGTCTTGTGTGGAAACAAACAAAAACAATGAAATACAATAGAGAACTTAGAAACAGACTGATATACCTATATATATAATGAAAACTGTATTTATAGAGAGAACATCACAAATCAGTGAGACCAAGTGTGTATTAGTTTTTGCTGTGTAACAAATTGCTCCAAAACTGAACAGCTTAAATCAACAAAAAATACTTATTATTCATTTCTATGGGTCAGGAATTCAGGAATGGCTTAGCTGAATGCTTTTGGCATGGGGTCTCTCATGAGGTTACAGTCAAGTCAGCTGGGGTTGCAGTAATCTGAGGCTGTCTTCTTCTGGAGGATTTGTTTCTGAGAAAGCTTATTCATATGGCTGCCAAGTTCATGCTGGCTATTGGCAGGAAATATTTGATCCCTGTCATTTGAACCTCTGTGATGGGTTACTTGAGTGTCCTCACAATATGGCTGCTGGCTTCTCCGGAGCAAATAATCCAAGAGAGAGCAAAGTAGAGGCCTTTTTTTTTTTTTTTTTTTAGTATTTATTTGGCTGCATTGGTCTTAGTTGCAGCAGGTGGGACCTTTCATTCCGGCACACAGGCTCAGGAGCTGTGGCATTTGGGTTCAGTAGTTGCCCCGCAGCATGTGGGATCTTAGTTCCCTGACCAGGGATTGAAGCTGTGTTCCTGCATTCCAAGGTGGATTCTTAACCACTGGGCCACCAGAGAAGTCCCCTCACCGTCTTTTACGACCTAGTTTTGTTAGCCCTAGTCAATGTGGAAGGGAACAACACAACGGAATGAATGCTAGGGAATAAGAATCACTAAGGATTGAGGATGACTCCACAATCCATCTTTTGGCCCCCATTGATTCAAATCCCTCCCATATGCAAAATATACTTACCACCTCTTCCTAAGACCCCCCAAAGTCCCATTCCATTACAGAGCTGATGCACAGAAGCTGGTGATTCTTCTCTATGGCTCTTGGCTCTGACCTGAGTCATCCTTCCTTTTCCATGAAAGACAATCCATGTTTGCAGCTCCATAGTTGTTTTTTTGTTTTTTTTTAACTTTTTCTTGTATATTGGAACATAAGCAATTAATAATGTTGTGATCATTTCAGTGCAGCTCCATAGTTTCTTTAGCCTGCTTTTTGCCTGTACAACTTTTGGAGGTCCAAAGGTTTCTTTTCCTCTTGTATTGTCCCTGTCCCTTTCAGTCTAAGCTGGCAGGGTTTCTGCCAATATAATTCCCTTAAAAACTTAATGGGTGTCTTGTGACTCATTGGAAAAGACTCTGATGCTGGGAAAGATTGAAGGCAGGAGAAGGGGACGACAGAGGATGAGACGACAGGATGGCATCACCAACTCAATGGACATGAGTTTGAGCAAGCTCTGGGAGTTGGTGATGGATAGGGAAGCCTGGCGTGCTGCAGTCCATGGGGTCACAAAGAGTCAGACATGACTGAGCAACCGAACTGAACTGAGTCCGGGGTTCAGTTCATTAGACAAAAACCACACCCACACAACTCTGAGATGAGCTCTTCTCTACTCTGAGCTTATGCTGAGACTGCTGCCTGACAATAGCTTTAAGCTTCTTAGAAGAGCTATCATTTGACTGAATGATTCTGAGGCATCTTCTTGGATATTCTGAGGTCTTAACAAAGGATTTTACAATTGCATCCTTAGCTTCATCTTTAGACCATATCATACTGAGAATGCCCTGTATTTTTTCTTTGCCTGGAAGCCATTTGTTAATTTTAACATCAGTTGTTATTTCAAAGGCTGGGAATGTTCAAGTGTCCCCCCACCTCCAAATTACTGGCTCCTTTGTGTTCAATTCTTTTTCCTTTTGCTTACCCTCTCTTCTTTTCTTTTAGTATAAGCAACAAGAAACCTGCAGCACCTAATATTCTGTCTAGAAATTTCTTTGCTAGATCACCCAATTCATTAGGTATGTTTTCTATTTTCTATTAATATATTACTATCAGAGACAGTGTTGCTACTTCTGCCACTATATAACAAGGATCCCCTTTCCACCACTTTCCAGGAAACACATTCCACACTGCAGCCTCCTCAAAAGTCACTGGACTTCTATGAATACTCTAAAGCTTTTTAGGCTTTTCTTAATACTCTTCTCAAAAGTCCTTCCAACTTCTGCCCACTCTGCAGTTCTAAAACCACTCCCACATTTTAGGTTTTGTTTTGGCAGAATTGCATTCCAAATACTACAATCTGTTATCTGTTACTAGGTAATAAATTAGTACAAACTTAGCAGCTTAAATCAATTAACATTTATTATCTCACACAGTTTCTGTGGGTCAGGAACTCGAGCTCAGCTTAGTTAGGTGGTCCTGGCCCAGGGTCTCTCAAAAAGTTTGAGTCCATGTGTTGACCAGGGTTGTAGTTTATCTAAAGACTTGAGTGGGCCTAGAGGATCCAGTTCTGGGACAGTTCACCCATTTGGCTGAGAGTTTGTGCTGGCTGTGAGCAGGAGGCTTCACTTCGTCATCAAGTGGACGTCTCCCTAGGGTTGCTTGAGTATGCTCACATGGCACCTGGCTTTTCCACAGTAAGTGATCTGAGAGAGGCAGAGGCTGCTATGTCTTTTATGACCTAGCTTTAGAAGTCACACACTATCACCTCTGCAGTCTCCTACTGGTTACATAGGTCAGTCCTATCCAGTGTGGGAAGGGACTGAACAAGAACCTGAATAAAAGCAAGAGGCAAAAAAAACTGCTGGTGGCCCTCTTGGACACTGGCTACCACAGACTGTGTAGTAGATGGCACTGTCCCCTCCACAGAGGACAAAAAAAGTTAAATCCCTTCATAATTCATATTACAACAGTGAATTCCATATACAAAAGATAAAACTATAAAGCTAATAAAAAATACAGAATAAACTTAAACAAGATCCTAGGATCTTGTGGGGGGAAAAAAAAGAGGAATTTGAATATATTAAATTCAAGTCTCTCCAGTGGACAATGAAAAGCATGATTTTATAAATAATTCCATGTAATGCTGAAAGAATTACAATTATTCTACAACACTAATGAAATTATTGATTCTGGTGAGAATTAACAATTGACGTGTGGTTGATAGATAACTGCCATTCATAAAGTACCTAAATTACTTTATAGTTGGCAGCAAAGGAATGGAACTACAATGAAGGATCAAACCATCACCACCTGAATCTAGTGGCCAATTCTGAGCATCAGTAATGATGGATCATATTAACAATACTATAGGTCTTGATATAACACAGTATGAAATATGTAACATTACTTTAAATGTTTTCTAATCAAAATTTTTCATATCAAGCCTTTGAATCTACCATCTAGTTTAGAGAAACTCAAGAGAGGGTGAGGATTAATAAACCAAATCAGGCAAATTTGGAAAGTAGGTCATTGTGCAGGACAACTGGTGGTCAGTATTATTAGAAAAAAAGAACTGCTTTGGGTTGGAAAAATAACATAATAACCAGATGTAATGCAAGGATCTAGACTGGACTGGTTTAGATGTGAACCAGCTATGACAGACATTTCTGGAACAAATGGAGAAATTTGTACATTCCCTTGATGTTAGATAAAATTTCACTAACATGGAAAGCTGGAAATTATTAACAAATAAACAAAAAAAAGCAGATTACAAAGCAGCACATACACTATAATCGTATTTTGGCAAACACACTCACACAGGAAAAGACCCAGAAGAGTATTTGGTGTTTTTATTTTTTTGATTATCTGTGTTTTCTAAATTTCTACAATACTTATATACACTTTAAAAATAATAAATGGTTGTGTATAATTTTTAAAAAATCAACAATTTCTGTTCAACAACAGATGCCACAGATAGATAACATTCTAAGTGAAATGACTGGCAACATCTAAAACTGACTAGAAATTATTATCTGAAAGACTTTCTCAACTGGGGTTCATTATGAATATCAAAACTCAGCAAATAATCTGAGTAACTATTTTCTCAACTCTTCTGAAAATGTCAGATAAATAATACCATTCTATAAGCACAGAAGAAGTTAACTTATTATGTAAAGTATATGCCCTAGAATAACAGGGCTTAATTCTCTCTAGGAACTAAACTATGTAAGAACCTCCAGCAAAGCAACAAGAAAAAGGAAATTCAATAGAAAATTTGGTAAAGAATATGACTTGGCACCTCACAGAAGGGGAAACCAAAAACGTTAGTGAGTATATGAAAAGATGCTTAATCTAATTAGTATCAGAAGCATGCAAATTAAAATTAGATCACTCTATACCAATCAGATGGGCAAAATCAGAATGCTGGGTGATGCCATGAGTTGTTGAAGATATGCAGAAATGGGATTCCTTATGCACTGCTTGCTCAGCAATATAAAGTGCTACAGCCATTCGGGAGAGTATCAGATGATACTTGCTGAAATTCATCTGTATGTGTCCTGTGGCCCAGCAATTCCAATCCCAGCTACAATCACGCGAAACATTGGTCCGGGACTCACAAGGGCACAGGTACAAAGATGCTCATTGTGGCATCATTTGTGGGGGCAGGAAACAGGAGGCAATCTAGGTCTCCGACCTCAGGGGAATGTATAAACAAAATATTACAAATGCACATCAGATTCCTGTGCAGCAGTTAGCAGCAAAGAAATAAATATACGTACAGCAGCATGAACAGAACTTGGAAAAAGTGCTGAATTAAGAAACAGAACACACAATCCATAGCTCAAAGCCATTTATGGAAATATAAAATGCTTATGTATACAAAGCAACACTTTATAGTTTTTCAAGGGTACAAACATAATCCAAGCAAATATATTAAAACGTTAGAACTGAAGGGGTACCTATGAGGACAAGGGAAAGTGGGCAGGGGATCGGGAATGAAGGAAAAATGAAAAGTGAAAAGATTCACAGAGACTAAAGATGTTTAAGAGCACACACTGAGAAGTATGATGAAATCAATACTCTGTACCTGAACTTTAAAAACAAAACCCCAAACCTCCAAACAAACATGCATATTCTAGCTGAGTGGGCTGCGGATGGGAAGAACCTTGAGAAAACTTTGAAAGGCAGCTGGAACACAGAAGAAAAAGTACTGTACTTGGGAGTCAGATAAACTGGGGCTGACTTAGAGCTCTGCTGCTTAACAGTTCTTTGACCCTGGATGTATCCCCAGCTTCCCTCATTTCTTTTTATGTCAAACAAATGTACAAGGAGGTAACAGACCCTAACCACAGTGGATATGAGATAACATTAGATACATGTGAAGCTACCAAACAGGAATGCACTTCCAAAATCATCTAGTTTAATGTTTTTTCAACTGCAAGTGGTAACCCATAAAATAAAATTTATGGGTCATGAAATAAATTTAATGGGTCCAAATAGCATTAGAAAGAAAGAAAATATAATATATCAGAGTATATTTCACTAAAAGCATCATTTGATAAAACTCTTACTTCAGTTATATAAGGGAGTGAAAGTTGCTCAGTCATGTCTGACTCTGCGACCCCATGGACTATATAGTCCATGGAATTCTCCAGGCCGGAATACCAGAGTGGGTAGCCTTTCTGTTCTCCAGGGGATCTTCCCAACCAAGGCATCGAACCCAGGTCTCCTGCATTGCAGGTGAATTCTTTTCCAGCTGAGCCACCGGGGAAGCTCTCGGTTATATAAAGATGAATATAAAAAATGCATTTTTCTCTACAAGATGCAGTCAAAAAGCTTGAAAAACAAACACAGCTATTGCCCAAAGGAATTTTATATTTCTGTATTTCAAGGACCAATAAGTACTTCCCAAGACAATAGAAAGTTGTTCATAGTTGCCACTTTTTAATATTTAAAGGGCATCAAAAAAGAAACTCTTATAAGTTATTAATATTATATCATTAAAGAAAGGACACTTTTAACATTGTAAAAACAGAACAGAATAAAAGGCTTTCTGTGAAACTCACTACATTACACATATTTTTCTCATTTCCCTTTCTTCTGGAACATGAGAACGGAATGCCAGAGGTAGGAACTGACTCACTCAAGGTCACTGTCAGCAGTGGGGGAGGTGACATTAACCCATATCGCCTGGCTGTCCTTTCCAACCTCTTCTTGACAGAACTCTGAGATCCTCGGAAGAGAAGCCCAGCAGATGGGGCTCTGGAACTCCCAACCCTGTTCTATCAGGAGGGGCTGCTTCTATGGTAATTCTTTGCTAGAAAAAAAAATTACTTAAAGCCATGGAAATGATGGAATGCTGCCTCCCAGGTTAGGACCAGATCATGGAGGTCATTATATTACAATTTTTTTTTATATATTACAATTTAAATTTAGAATTTTTTTTTAACTTAGTGGGACAATGGCATTACTTGGAATTGCTGACAAAGGAGAGAATAAATTGGGATTGTGTTTAAGGATCATTATTCCGGTGGCAGTGTAACAGTTGGATTGGCTGAGTAGAAACAGCAAAAAGCAGAGAAAGAAGTCATTTGACGAATGCAGCAGTCTTGGCATGAGGTGGTGGTGGGACAGCAGAAATACAGAGGACCCCAGAAATCGCTGGGGTCACAGCCAGTCAGAGTCAGGCCAGAGGCAACATTCCAGTCATTGTGCCATATTTCCTTTTGTTTTTCTTGAATATCTTAATAGCTAACTGCTTGGGCAGCTCTCCCAGGGACATGGGCCTCAGGGTGGGACTCAGGAGGTAGGGAAGGGATGCTCACCTGCAGTGCCAGCTGGCAGTCCTCAATCAGTCCCTGCACCAGGTAGTAGCGGGCCTCACCCAGCAGCTCCCCCAGTTCTCTGGTGCTCTCAGGCAGCGGCACAGACCCGTCCCGCAGGTAGTTGAGGATTGTACCAAAATGGCGGCCGCTCCGGTCAATCAGCACCCAACCTGGTGGGGTGGGGAGAGGCAGGAGAAAGGATGGCTTTGCTGAAGCCCAGAGAACTACTACATTTATGAAAAAAGGATTCTAAAGCCACAAATCTGAATACTAATCTGTCTCAGGCCTCTGCCATATCCAAGAAAATCCCTTCAAAACATCTCCAGTGAGTTCTCCCATGGGCCTTTTTTTTTTTTTTTCTTAAACACATCCAGCCACAGAGAATTAATTCCCTCCCAAGTCTGGTCTACACTGAGGTTCTCATCATGAGAAAGTACCTACAGATAGGCTTATCAATGAACTCCTAACCTCTTGTGCTAACTCTGACCACCCTATTAAGTAAGAATGTCTACCCCACCCACCAATTCACTACTTTATAAACATCAAAGAACTTTTATTACTATTTGAAATCACATGCTTTGCTCTCCTTTTTGTATGTTTGTTTATTCTCCCCCTACCCGCCCGCCCCCACACCACACACACACAGGAAAAAAGCAAACTCTGTAAGGCTTATCTTACCAGATTTGTTTACCAAACTATTTCTAACACTAACTGGCATTTTACAAATACTTATTCAATAAAAAAAAATTATGCACCTTTAGGCATATGAAGGCTGAGCGATATCTCCCCAATTTTTATTTGCCGGCTTTCATAATTCTTAACCTCTTCTGAATCATCCCCCCCTCCCCCTATCAAACTTTAAAGTTCCACTTGGGGATACGGGGGACGGAGCTGAATGCAACACTTCCAGAGGGTAAGGTTCACCTGGTGAGGAGAACTGTCCACTCTCCATCCTGGCGTCCCTGGCAAAGCAAAAGCAGCCCCCTCCTTCTACAGTCTGTATACACAGATTCCTATAGTGTACAGGGACCTGCGTTAGGGCAACAGAGATAGACAAAATCCTCGAACACTCCGGGATGGTTGTTGGCAGTGCTGAGCAAGAGAGCGGAACAAAAGGCTCGGCAAGTGGAGGAAACTGATGAAAAGTTGCATGGAAGGATGCTGTTGCCAGCATGGCGGGTTCCCAAGTCTTCTGAGCTGAGGGGTGAACGGTGGGAGTGTCGGTAGGACTCAGTAATGAACATTCTCTGCTGACACGTTTAATCACTTACCACTGCGACTGGCAGAGTAGCTGGAGGGGCGGGGGGTGTCGGGCGGTCCATGAATGTTGGTTACTATTGCTGGGGGTAAAGACCGGGAGAGGAGGGAGATAATGAATGAGAAAGGGGAGATGAGATGGGATGTGGGCGCCGGAGGAGGTGAGAACCAGCTGACTGGACGGTAGAAGAGAAGGGGCACGAGGAGATTGGGCGACGACAGACTAGGGGAAAGGGAGGCGGGATCTGGAGGATGCAGGACAGTAAGCAAGGGCGGCTCGCGTACCTCCGGCGTCGGTGAGCACCTCCGCGCGGCCGCTGAACATGGCCTTGAGCCTGGTGTCCTGTCCGGTGAGGGTGCGCAGCGTGGTGTAGTGCAACGAGCCGCCCACGTTCAGCTTCACGTACTTGCTGTTCGTGGTCAGCGGCTTGGGACCGTAGGCGGCGGAGCCAGGCTCGAGACCCGAGGGCTTAGCGACCTCCAGGGACGGCGCCTCGGCCGCCGCCGGGCCCGAGGCCTCGGCGGACATGCCTGGTGGTGGCGGCGGGAAGCGACCCTAGGTTCTCTTCTCGCTCCCTGGCCTCTCCAGAGACCCCGAGACCTGAGCCCTCGGACCGGCCCGCCGGCCCTCACGCCCCTACGCCGCCGCTACTCGGCGACACTGGCCTTCTGTCCCATCGCGCCGGTACCTCCCGGAAGCCGGGCGAGCAGCTGCGCAGGCGCGTCAAAGCCCCGCCCCCGCCCTCGCGGGGCCTGCAGTGCGGAGCATGCGTAGTAGCTTTGGGCCGTTGGCTGGGTAGGTTGTGACTGAGCCGGGTCCTGCGTGACGTGCCGTCTGGTCGCCACTTCTGGGGTCCCGAATTAGGAGGCTCTTTGCCACGTGCCGGTTGAGGAAAGCGTCGTCCTTGCCGCGTGTTTCTGCTCTCAGAGTGCTTCGTGGGCATTAAGGGAACACTGGCCCAGATAGGCAGGGGATTGGAAACAGTTCGCCGCCTGCCAGTCCTGCGCATTTGACAAGAGAAGAGCTTCGAGCAAAGCACCATAGAAGCTCTTAAAGGAGATAGAGGAGATGGCGTCACAGAGGAGGTGGTAGTAGTGTTAGAGCAGGCAAGGTGTGAGGAGGTAAGTCGTCATGGAAGGTTTCTCTGAGGAGGTGATACTGAGCTGAATGAAGCTCAGAAGAAGTGGCCACGAGCAGGTGTGAGGGGGGAAGAGTTGCAGAAAGGGCCACAGGCAAATACAGAGACCCTTAGGTGTGAACTCACTGGACACAGTTGAGAAGCAGAAAAGGTCAGGGGTGGCTGGAGCAAAGGTCTTAAAATCCCAGCCGATGTCATAAGACACCCAGCCCTTGAGGAAAGAAGTAAGCTGGAAACACGTTGTTGATAAAGTGCGGTGAGAAGTGTTTTTATGGGACCCCCATCTATATTCAGTTGATGGCCTGACACCTCAGATATTTAGCAGTCTACCTGAATGTCTAGCGGGAGGGCCTGCTGGAGGGAAAAAGAAAGTTGTATAGTTTCCACCCTGCCACCAATTGATTGGGTGATCCTAGGCAAGTCGCTTTTCTCTGGGCTTCTTTGATTCCTTTTCTGCTTAGTGAGGGGTGCAAATTTAAATGTCAGGGAACAGGTAGGAATGTAAAGGAGTGGAGTGAACCAGTTACAAGATACTAGGGAGTCCTGGGGCTGGTTCAGTTCAGTTGCTCAGTCGTGTTCAACTCTGTGATCCCATGAATCGCAGCATGCCAGGCCTCCCTGTCCATCACCAACTCCCGGAGTCTACCCAAACCCATGTCCATCAAGTCGGTGATGCCATCCAGCCATCTCATCCTCTGTCGGCCCCTTCTCCTCCTGCCCCCAATCCTTCCTAGCATTAGGGTCTTTAACAATGAGTCAACTCTTTGCATGAGGTGGCCAAAGTATTGGAGTTTCAGCTTCAACATCAGTCCTTCCAATGAACAGCCAGGACTGATCTCCTTTAGGATGGACTGGTTGGATCTCCTTGCAATCCAGGGGACTCTCAAGAGTCTTCTCCAACACCACAGTTCAAAAGCATCAATTCTTCGGTGCTCAGCTTTCTTCACTGTCCAACTCTGACATCCATAAATAACTACTGGAAAAACCATAGCCTTGACTAGACAGACCTTTGTTGGCAAAGTAATGTTTCTGCCTTTAAATATGCTATCCAGGTTGGTCATAACTTTCCTTCCAAGGAGTAAGCGTCTTTTAATGTCATGGCTGTAGTCACCATCTGTGGTGATTTTGGAGCCCAAAAAGATAAAGTCTGACACTGTTTCCCCTGTGGGACCAGATGCCATGATCTTAGTTTTTTGAATGTTGAGCCTTAAACCAGTTTTTTCACTCTCCTCTTTCACTTTCATCAAGAAGCTTTTTAGTTCCTCTTCACTTCTGCCATAAGGATGGTGTCATTTGCATATCTGAAGTTATTGATATTTCTCCCGTCAATCTTGATTCCAGGTTGTGCTTCTTCCAGCTCTGCGTTTCTCATGATGTACTCTGCATAGAAGTTAAATAAACAGGGTGACAATATACAGCCTCGACGTACTCCTTTTCCTATTTGGAACCAGTCTATTGTTCCATGTCCAGTTCTAACTGTTGCTTCCTGACCTGCATACAGGTTTCTCAAGAGACAGGTCAGATGGTCTGGTATTCCCATCTCTTTCAGAATTTTCTACAGTTTATTATGATCCACACAGTCAAAGGCTTTGGCATAGTCAATAAAGCAGAAATAGATGTTTTTCTGGAACTCTCTTGCTTTTTCGATGATCCAGCAGATGTTGGCAATTTGATCGCTGGTTCCTCTGCCTTTTCTAAAACCAGCTTGAACATCTGGAAGTTCACTGTTCACGTATTGCTGAAGCCTAGCTTGGAGAATTTTGTCTACCTCAACGGTCCCCAGATTGGGTACTCCTAACCATAATCGATACCTCAGTGGGGTCTGGTGTTTTTTCCTTCTTGATGTTTCAGGTCTTAGTTGCAGCATGCAAACTCTTAGTTGCAGCATGTAGCATCTAGTTCCCTGACCAGGGATTGAACCTCGGACCCCTGCATTGGGAAGGCAGAGTCTTAGCCACTGGACCACCGGGGAAGTCCTGGCTTTAACTTCTCATGCGGACAACAGGCTTCTACCTGCCTGCTGCACACTAACTTATCCTGTGTATTCAAGGTAATTGTTAAGAGCCTTTAAAGTATTTTAAACTATTACTTCTCCAGAAATCTCCAAAATGAGGCAGACTGTTTAAGAATAGGCTATTCAAGAAAACTCCCAGGAGGGATAACCTACTCCATTATAATGCATGCTGTATGAGCTATACTTGCCAGAAAAGGGTAATACTACTGGAAAAGGTGATCCAGATCTTGTCTCTAACCTCAGCAGACATCATAAATGACAACTGCCACTTAGAAGCCCAACAACCAATTTACATTCAAATTCATTAACCAGAGGGAAATTCATGTTTTGGCAAACATGGCTTGCAGCACCTATATAAATACAGGTCAGGTTGAGCAGGAAATGGCAACCCACTCCAGTATTCTTGCCTGGAGAATCCCATGAACAAAGCAACCTGGTGGGCTACAGTCCATAGGGTCGCAAAGAGTCGGACACGACTGAGCGATTAACACACACACACGTTGAGCAGCCTGTGACTATGCTATGAAAATAAAGAACTTGAATTGCTGAAAAAGACAGGCTGGACTTTGGAACTACTAATAGTGGGGGCTGTTCTTCGTTGTGGTGTGCAGGCAGTGGCTTCTCTTGTTGCGGGGCACAAGCTCTAGGCATGTGGACTTTAGTTACTGCAACATACCTGCTCAGAATTTGCAGCTCATGGGCCCTAGAACTTGGGCTCAGTAGTTGTGGTGCACAGGCTAGTTACTCACCATGTGGAATTTTCCCAGACTAGGGGTAGGACCCGTGTCTCCTTCACTGGCAGGCCAATTCTTATCCACTGTACCACCTGGGAAGTCCTGGTCACAGTTTTAAATGCTGCTGTGTAACTATCATTGTATCGGAGGTTTTGAGAACTCATTCTGCAACAAAAGGAGACGGAAATACTAACCTTAGTCTAACTATAGATCTTCTCTTGACAGTCTCCTGATGAACAAAATCTTTGCAATGGTGAAAAGCTGGATGGTAAGCTAACATCCTGAGGCATGACTCCATCTGCCTTTGGCCAAGAGGGAGACAAAGAGAAAGCATCCTCTGACAACTTGGAGCTGGCTGGCACTATCATTTCTGCCTTGGTGTTGATAGGAGCCAGTATGAACTCACAGCTAGATGTTGTTTTCTCTTGATAAATGTAAATGATTTTACAGAACACCAGTATCATAGATGGATCAAAACAAAAACAAGACCACCATGTCATTATATCTGAACACAGTGAAAAATAAGAATAGGGACTTCACTGGTGGTCCAGTCACTAAGACTCTGAGGTTCCAATGCAGGGGGCCTGGGTTCAATCCCTGGTCAGGGAACTAGATTCCACATGCCACAACTAAGACACAGCACAGTCAAATAAATAAATAGTAAACAAACAAAAAGCAAGAACATTATCCAAACAACAGAAATAACCCAATACTCACATCCTGCCTAATATAAATTTCTTTTCCTTTATCAGTGATAGCTTTAGTCTTCCTATCATTTAGATTAAAAGTGTTAAGATACCAATCATAGACTATTCCCCACGTCTTCATAGCATCTAAATCAGAGTCAGCCCATTTCCTGAATCCTCCCCAGAAAGCTAGCACAAGTTCAGGTCCTACAATAAGTTGTTTACAGCATCTCTTACTGAGATGTCTTACAGTCTCACATATTGTGTGGTCTCCCTCTGCAATGAGTCAACCCAACTTTGTTCAATTATAGGTCTGTTCTTGAGAGCCTTTGACAGGAGGGCATTGACACTGAAAATTGGATTTTTTTTTCACTGAAAAGATAACGGATTTTTTAAAAGTTGACTCAAAACAAGTTTTAAACATTCTGAACTCATACCAGATAGGTTTATGGGTTTTATTTGGCCTGGGGGCTGCCAGTTTGCAACCCTTTCGGTTGGATGATCCCCCTTCTGGGTACGAAAGATGAATGGTGAACAGTTATGCAGGATGCAAGCTAAACCAAGGATAGAACACATCCTTTCACATGCATCATTTCACGTAGTGTTCTTTTCCACTTAAGTCATTCAGGACTCTCTTGATTCTATTCATGCTATGCCATTTGCACGGTGGCCTGCTGCATGTTAGACCATAAAGGAGGTCAGATCCCAGTTTTACAGGAAGATGCTGATGTATACCTGTTCCCTTTTCACTGTGAGCCTGTAGCCATAGGAACTGTGATAGAGCAAACATCACCACCTCCGCAATCAAATCCTCGGGGAACATAGTTCATTTTAATGAAGCTGACCAGATCACAGAGGAATCTGGGGAACTTTCTGGGCTTCTCAGCATTGTGCCTCCTCCTGACTTTAAGAGGAAGAAAGTCGAGCTCTCTCAGGCATGGGCTACTTACTGGGAGCTGGGACTTGGGCCAGGCAGAGAAAGGCTGTAGGGAAAGATCCTTCCAGGCCTGCTTCTGAGGAGAAAGCAGGAGAAGAGCCTTGTATACCAGGGCCTACAGTCTCTGAGGCATTGCTAGTTCAGTGAGTGTATGAATGGAGTCTAGAGCATAGAAGGATTCTAGCATCACTGAGGACATTGGTTAAAATATCTTTAAGGACTCTTCTAGCCCTGGACTCATAGGAACAAGGGACTCAATTCTATAATATCTGCTTTGGCTTGTGAAGATGGAAAGGAACAGAACAGCTGAGTAATGTTTTTTTTTAACCTGGCTAACTCACTTTTCTTTCTGTATACCTGCCATTTCCCACATCATATGTCCTTCACTCTGTTCTCCAAAAGCCCAGGGACCTTTCCCACCTTTCACTACCTGAGGTGAGCCCCGGGGAACCCTTAAGCCCACCAAACCCCTGCCTCTTCCTTTTCCTCTGCTTCATGGGCCATGGTTTCTGTCTCATTTTCCCTGCAATGACAGGACAATTTCCCTAGGAAGGGAGCCAAGTGCAACCCCTTGGCAGCCCAGACTTCCCTGGCCAGTGCTGGTTTTTGAGGTCAAGACAGTCTTCCTATGCTTATAATATCAGGCTGGCCTTATTGTAGAAGAAACTGACTACTTAGTATCCCTATTCTGAATATAGCCACCCCAGGGAAACTCTGACGGCCTCTCACATAATATGTGGATCTATATATATGGATCTTACGGTCCAGTGGGCCATGGCCACCATCTTTCCAGGAGTGGGTCAGTGGCAAGATCAAGTTCCTAATCTAAGTCTCCAGTCCCACTCCTTTTCCCTTTCTCATTGAGAGAGAGACTGAAGACAGAAACTCCTAAAAAAGGTGACACTGTGACCTAAGGCACAGTGGAGGGCTGAATCCTTCTCCATCCTTTCCTAATATGCAATTTTGAGTCTTACTTTATCATTAAAAATTTTTAAATTATTATTGGAAATGTAATATACATGATAAAAAAATTCAAGCTAACGGAGTATACAATGTAAAATAAGTGTTCCCCTCACCTTGACCTCTGATACTCCAGTCCTCTCTAGAGGCAGCTGCTATTCAGAGTTTCTTGTTTATCTTTCCAAAATACTCTGTGACCACTGAGAAAAAAAAAAAAATACTCTGTGACCATATAAGCACGTGTATCTAGTGTTCTCTTTTTTGTGAAATATACATATTGGCATACTCCATGTTTACCTAAATTATATTCTTTCTATCTGATACATCTCAGAGCTTGTTCCCTGTTTGTACATACAGATATGTCTCATCCTACATAGCAGCCACAGAGTATTCTGTTATGGATATACTATAATTTGTATAAGGCCCTACTGGTGGGACAGTTACATTTTATATATATGTATATATTTATCATAAACTATGTCTCAGTGAATATCTCTGTCTATTGGAATACTTGAATGAGTAAATATGATAGATGCATTCTTTTTTAAAATTTTATTTATTTATTTACGGGGGTCTTTGCTGCTGTGCACGCGCTTTCTCTGATTGCAGTCGAGCAGAGGCCACTCTTTGTTGTGGTGTGCAGGCTTCTCACTGTGCAGGTTTCAGTAGTTGTGGTGCAGGAGCTCAGTCGCACCTTGGCATGTGGGATGTTCCCAGACCAGGGATCGAACCCATGTCCCCTGCATTGGCAGGTGGATTCTTAACCACTAGACCACCAGAGTAGAAGACCTGACAGATACATTCTTAAAAGCAGAATTTCTGAAAGTGAATGTTTAACTTTGATAGATATTTTCACTTTGTCCTGCAGGGAGCGTAAGTCAGTCAGTTTACACTCCTATCAACACTGTGGGCAGGCCTGTTTCCCACACGGTCACCAACAGAATATTTCCAGACTTTTGATCTTGGTGTGGCTTTACTAGTTTATTTATCAAAATAATACATGTATACTATCGTCAGGCCCTGAGATGGCAAGAATAATAATTCTACAAGAATGTAGAAATACATCAGATGGGTCCCAAACTTTGCCCTCATAATCTAGACATACAAACAACAATATTATCTGGAAAATCCAACAATGGTACAAGATACAAAGGTACCCTAAAGAAGGGGGAATTAATTTGGGGCAAAGTGGGGCTTGTTCACAGCTGGGAAATACTTTGTGAAGAACCTGCTATCTGAGATGAGTTTTGAAGAATTCATTTAATTAATAAATTTGTGTGAAGCACCCACATTGTGTCAGGCACTCTTCTGAGTCCTTAGAACACACTGGTGACCAAACAAAAGATTCCTACCCTTGTGAAGTTTATGGTCTAGTGAGGGGGTAGTCAATGAACAGTAGACTTAATGAATAAGTAAATTATGTAGTATGTTACAAGGTGATAGGCACTATAGAAAAATAAAAAGCTGAACTTTCCTGGTGGTCCAGAGGTTAAAAATCCACCTTCCAATGCAGGGGATGTGTGATCCCTGGTGGGGGAACTAAGGTCCCACATGCCATGAAACAACTAAGCCTGTGTGCCACAACTACAGAGTGTGTGCTGCGATGAAGACCCAGTGTAGCCAAAAGAAAAGGAAAGAAAAAGCAAAGTAGGATAAGGGGATCAGGAATGTCTGTGGCAGAGGGGATGTGAATAGGAATTTTAAGTAGGGTAGTCGGGGAGGCCTTGTAGAGAAGGTGACTTTTGAGCAAGGACTTGAAGGAAGTGAGCAAGTTAGCCAAGCAGATATCCAAGGAAAAGTTTGCAGGCAGTGAAAACAGCCAGAACAAAGGCTCTGGGGTGAGAGTACACATGACATAACTGAAAAGCAGCAAGGAGGTCAGTGCACTGGAAATGAGGTCAGAGAGATGATAGGGGGCCTGGAGCTCGGAGGGCCTTATAGACCATCAAGACAACCTTGGCTTGTCTCTTTCTCTCTGGATCCTCATACCACTGTTCCTTCTACCTGGACTCCTCATCCCCTAAAACTTCACACAGAAAATTCATTCACATCCACATCCTTGAGGCATCAGCTCAAATGTCACCTCCACAATAAAAGATTTTTTTTTCCTCTGTCCTCCATATGTATTTATTTAATATTTATTTATTTGGCTACGCAAAGTCTTAGCTGTGGTACACAGGATCTTTGATGTTTGTTGCGGCATGCCGACTCTTCATTGGGCATGTGGGATTTAGTTCCCTGACCAAAGGTTAAACCCCAGTCCCCTGCATTGGGAGCACAGAGTCTTAGCCACTGGGCCACCAGAGAAGTCCTTGACTTCCTTATTTAAAGTGACCTGGTGACTCAGTGGTAAAGAATCCAGCTGCCAATGCAGGAGACACGGTTTCAATCCCTGGGTTGGGAAGATCCCTTGGAAAAGAAAATGGCAACACACTCCAGTATTCTTGCCTGGGAAATCCCATAGACAGAGAAGCTTGGCGGACTACAGTCCATGGGGTCACAAAAGAGCTGGACACAACTTAGAAACTAAACTACAACAACAAATCATGTTTCCTGGAAAAAATACCAAAAAACAAAACAAAAATAAAGTGACCTGTCTCTTATTCTCTTATCTTCCTATTCATTTCCTTTACATTCATTTCAATTTTTTTGGTCTATCTTTCTCACTACAGTGGAAGCTTTATGAGGTCTGGAGTATTATCTAACTCATTTGTCATTATAACCCCAGCATCCAGGTACAGTGTTGCTCTGTAAATATTTGTTGAATGAATATGGGTGGAAAAGGAGGGAAGGATGATTGAAGAAGCCCTGAGGAGATGAGAGGAGATCTGGAGCACAGTGATGGCACTGGTCTTGGGTGGACAAGGGGCACATCTTCCTCTGTGAGCTGAGGCAAGGAGGAAAGCATAGATTGGTATTTAGGGTATGTAGGGTATGTGGTAAGGGTAGATGATAAAAAATGTCATAAGTGATGGCCACTCTTATGGCATAAAATGAAGAGCAACTAATGAGGATGAAAGAGGAGAGTAAAAAAAATTGGCTTAAAACTCAACATTCAAAAAACTAAGATCATGGCATCCGGTCTCATCACTTCATGACAAATAGATGGGGAAAAAATGGAAACAGTGACAGACATTATTTTCTTGGGCTCCAAAATTACTGCAGATGGTGACTGAAGCCATGAAATTAAAACACACTTGCTCCTTGGAAGAAAAGATATAACAAACCTAGACAGCGTTTTAAAAAACAGAGACATCACTTTGCCAACAAAGGTCTGTATAGTCAAAGCTATAGTTTTTCCAGTAGTCATGTATGGATCTCCTCAAGAAAATTAGGAATACCAAGGAAATATTTCATGTAAAGATGGGCACAATAAAGGACAGAAACAGTATGGACCTAACAAAAGCAGAAGATATTAAGAAGAGGTGGCATGAATACACAGAAGAATTACACCAAAAAAAAAAAAAAAAGATTGTAATGACCCAGATAACCATGATGGTGTGATCACTCACCTAGAGCCAGACATCCTGGAGTGCTAAGTCAAATGGGCCTTAGGAAGCATCACCACGAACAAAGTTAGTGGAGGTGATAGAATTCCAGTTGAGCTATTTCAAATCCTAAAAGATGATGCTATAAAAGTGCTGCACTCAATATGTCAGCAAATTTGGAAAACTCAGCAGTGGCTCCAGGACTGGAAAAGGTCAGTTTTCACTCCAATCCCAAAGAAAGGCAATGCCAAAAATGTACAAACTATGGCATAATTGCACTCATCTCATATGCTAGCAAAGTAATGCTCAAAATTCTCCAAGCCAGGCTTCAAAAGTATGTGAATTGTGAACTTCCAGATGTTCAAGCTGGATTTAGAAAAGGTAGAGGAACCAGAGATCAAATTGCCAACATTTGTTGGATCATAGAAAAAGCAAAAGAATTCCAGAAAAACATCCACTACTTCATTGACTACACTAAAGCTTTTGATTGTGTGGATCACAACAAACTGTGGAAAATTCTTAAAGAGATGAGAATACTAGACCACCTTACCTGCCTCCTGAGAAACCTGTATGCAGGTCAAGAAACAACAGTTAGAACTGGGCATGGGACAACCAACTGGTTTAAAACTGGGGAAGGAGTACATCAAGGCTGTATATTGTCACCTTGCTTATTTAACTTATATGCAGAGTATATTATGTGAAATGCTGAGCTGAATGAAGCACAAGTTGGAATCACAATTGCTGAGAGAAATATCAGTAATCTCAGATATGCAGATGACACCACCTTTATGGCAGAAAGTGAAGAGGAACTAAAGAGCCTCTGGATGAAAGGGAAAGAATAGAGTGAAAAAGCTGACTTAAAACTCAACATTCAAAAAATGAAGATCACAGCATCCAGTCCCATCATTTCATGGCAAATAGATGGGGAATCAATTGAAGCAGTGACAGCCTTTATTTTTGGGGGCTTCAAAATCACTGCAGATGGTGAGTGCAGCCATGACATTAAAAGACACTTGTTCCTTGGAAGAAAATCTATCATAAACCTAGACAGCATATTAAAAACCAGAGACATTACTTTCCCAACAAAGGTCCAGATAGTCAAAACTATACTTTTTCAGTAGTCATATATGGATGTGAGAGTTGGGCCATAAAGAAGGCTAAGCATTGAAGAATTGATGCCTTTGAACTGCGGTGTTGGAGAAGACTCTTGAGAGTCCCTTGGACTGCAAGGAGATCCAACCAGTCAACCCTAAAGGAAATCAGTCCTGAATATTCATTGGAAGGATTGATGCTGAAGCTGAAGCTCCAATACTTTGTCCAACTGATGCAAAGAGCTGACTCATTAGAAAAGACCCTGATGCTGGGAAAGATTGCAGGCAGGAGAAGGGGATGACAGAGGATGAGATGGTTGGATGGCATCACTGACTCAGTGGACATGAGTTTGAGCAAGCTCTGGGAGATGGTGAAGGACAGGAAAGCATGGCATGCTGCAGTGTATGGGGTCACAAAGAGTCAGACACGACTTAGCAACTGAAGAGCAACAAAGTGA
Source organism: Antilocapra americana (assembly GCA_007570785.1). Taxonomy (NCBI): domain Eukaryota; kingdom Metazoa; phylum Chordata; class Mammalia; order Artiodactyla; family Antilocapridae; genus Antilocapra; species Antilocapra americana. Next base: position 610,501 of record ML662465.1, read on the forward strand.
TGGCCTCTTTCTGGTGAGGTCATCTGCTGACAGTTCAGATAGACTGAACTGAGAAGTTGGGAAAAGGATTTGAGGAGAGTGGCAGAAATTTAGAACAGTTGCTGAGGGGAAGGGAAGAGGGAACTCACCAACATTTTGGGATTCCCATGTGCCAGGTATTGTGCTGAGTGCTGAGGTTATAGAGATGAGGACAGTGTGACACATGCTCTGCCTTTCAGGAATTCACATTCCAAAGGAGATGGATTTTCTTCACAAAAAGGAAAAATGCAGGGTGCTCTGTACTGTAATATAAGGAGTGTTGCAGAAACATGATGTGGGTAGAGGCTCAGTTCTGAGAGTGGAGGAGAAACATCACAGTGGCTGTGACCTTTGAGGTTAGTCTTGAAGACAAAATATGGATAAGGTAGAAGTAAGTAAGTGAGTTCCATGAGAAGTATAATCCTAGCCAAAAAAAATGGTGGTGTGGAATAGCTAGAATCGCAAGATATTTTTGTGGTTGGAGTGAAAAATGGAAAGATGATGCTGTATGGTTGAGACTAAGTTGTGAAGGATGTCCCAGGAGCTGGAACTTTCTCCTGGAGTCAGTAGAGGTCATTTTTATTTTTATTTATTTAGTTTTCTTAAATGTTGTTTATTTTTTGGCCGAGCCATATAGGCCTGTGGGATCTTAGTTCCCCAACCAGGGATCAAACCCATGACCCCTGCATTGGAAAAGTGGAGTCCTAACCACTGGACCACCAAGGAAGTCCAGCAGAGGTCTTAAGGAGGGCAGCAGAATCTTGTGATTGCTCTTTTAGAAAGCTAATTGAGTAGGTGACATGCATGATGGATTGACGGGAGGAGAAACTGGAGGCAGTGAAAAAGGTTAGGAGATAGCCGCATTGGTCCTGATGAGAGAGAATGAGAATCTGAAACAATCAAAGGCAGTAGGCATGGAGAGGAGAGGAAGGGTACCAGAGATAATTTTCATGATGAATCAATGTGTGGGATAAGGGAAGAGGGTGGAGTCAAGGCTGACTCAGAGGTTTCTTACTTGGGAGATTGGGTGAATAGTGATCCTGTCACCTGAGATGAAGATGCAGTAAAAGGAGTATATATTAAGGAAAGGTAGTAAGCACAGTTTTAAAAAAAATTATTGGAGTATAGTTGATTTATAATGTTGCATTAGTTTCAGGTGTACAGCAAAGTGAATCTAATACAAATGTATATATCCACTTTTTTAGATTCTTTTTCCACATGGGCCATTACAGAGTATTGTTCCCTGTGCTGTATTGTTCCCTGGTCCTTATTAGTTATCTATTTTTTATATAGTTATGTGTATATGTCAATCCCAATCTCCCAATCTATCCCTCCCCCTGTTCCCCCTGGTAACCATAGGCTTGTCTTCTACATCATTTGTACCATTTTCTTAGATTCCACATAGAAGTAATATCACACAATATTTGTCCTCTTTCTGGAGAACTTAACTTTATTTATTTTTTTTAAAACACTTTCATTAATTCATAAACAAAGGGCTGAAAGCAATTAGGTTGATTAAAGAATACCCTAGTGTGTGATATTGGAAACCAGCCTTGGTTTGAAAAGAATGACCTTAGCAGCTATTACCTAGTGATCAGTGGTGAACACCTAAAGGCAAAAATCAACAATTTCTCTCTCCAAGCATCTTTTGGGGAGAATTTGAGAACTTAACTTTAAATTCACATATTTATTTAGATGGAACTAAAATTATGCTCATATCACTGAACATGAAATACCTGTCCAGAATATCTCCCAGAACTCTGTCATGTTCATTCTGACAGTTTTTGCTGTTTTTTTTTTTTTTGTAATTCTGAGGAGGTACAGGCTACTAGAGGTACTAACTCCATCCTTTTCACTGATGTCATTCCAGGAGTTCAGTTTTTGAACATACTAAGTTAGGTGCCTGTACCACACCAAGTGTAAACAAGTGTATAAATTCTTTAGGCTAAAGATCTGTTTGGTATATTCACTATTGGGTCCCCAGCACTTACAACAGTCCATAGCACACAGTGGGCACCCAACAAATGTATGTTGAATGAATGGAGCTTCATAGTAAAAATATGAAAATAGGAACATTAAACTTGACTTCAGCCTATGGTTTAGAGGTAGGGATGTTTGAATCATCAGTGTATAGATGATAACTGAAGCCACTGATGAAAAAGAAGTTGTTTTCAAATTACATTAGGTACAAATTCCTTTTTAGGACAAAGCAAAATTACTATTGCCACCTACCTCCCTAAAGTGGTTATACTGGCCCTGTGTTCCCTCCTAGACAATTTACTGTCTTTCTCTTTTCTTCACCAAAGAAGAAATAAGCACAGGAAAAGTGTTCAACACCATTAGTCCTTAGGGAAATGCAAATAAAAACCACCGTGGAATACCACTTCCAATATACTAGGTTGGCTGTTATCAAAAAGATAATAACAAGTGTTGGTAAGAATGTCAATAAACTGGAACCTTTGTGCATTGCTGGTGGGAATGTAAAATGGTGCAGCTGCTGTGGGAAACAGTTTGGCAGTTTCTCCAAGAGTTAAACAGGATTAACTATATGACCAAGCCAATTCCTCTCCCAGTCATGGAAAGATTTAAAAACAAGGACTCAGACACTTGTACACCAAAGTGTTCATAACAGAATTATTTGTAACGGCCAAAATGTGGGAAAAAACTAAGTGTCCATCAACATATGAATGAATAAACAAAATGTGGTGTGTTTTGCAATGGAATATTATTCAGCCTTAAAAAGGAAAGAAATTCTGACATATGCTATGAATGGATGAACCTTGAAGACATGATGCTAAGTGAAATAAGCCAGACACAAAAAGTCAAATATTATGATTCCATTTATATGAAATATCTTAGAATAGGCAAATGCATAAAGATAGGGAGCAGACAAGAGGTTATTAGTGTCTAGGTCAAGGGAGATATGATTGCTTAATGGTTACACAATTTATGTTTGGGGTGATAAAAAAAGTTTTGCAAGTAAATTGTGGTGATGGTTGCACAACACCGTGACTATAACTAATTCCATTGAATTGCACACTTTAAAACTGTTAAAGTGGAAAATTTTATGTTGTATATATTTTATCACACACACACATATGCACCCTAAGGGAGAAAAAGAATCAGGCAGATCCTCCTTTAAGAAAATTTACAATCTAGTGAGAGAATTTGGACATTTTAAGGAAAAAAAGAAAGATTCTGGTGATAGAATCAGAATAGTGATGGCCTTTAGACAGAGAAGGCAGGGAGTAACTGGAAGGGGAATGAGGCAAGTTCCCAGAGTAATGGAAGCATTTCATATCTAGATTGAGGTAGTTTTAATGGGCATTACCTTTCATAAATTACAATGTATGAAATTTTATACTTAAGGTCTGTGCATTTCACAACGTATAAATTTTACCTCAAGGGGGAACATATCAGCTGCTACTAACCTCTTTTTTAAAATTGATTAAATTTTTAATTCAATGATAATTGGTTTACAGAATTTTGTTGTTTTCTGTCAAACCTCAACATGAATCAGCCACAGGTGATTCATATATATATATATATATATCCCCTTCTCTTGAACCTGCCTTCCGTTTCCCTCCCCATCAGTTCAGTTGAGTTCATTTTGAGTTTATCTTTGTACGTAATGTTAGAAAGTGTTCTAATTTCATTCTTTTTTTTTCAGTTGGTATCCAATGTGTGTCCATTTATTTTACACTTACAAAAGAAATCGCCCACCCTCTGCCCCATCCCCCCAAAACAGTCTCTTTTTACAAACATTTAAAAATTAAAACCAAATGAAGATAGACAAATTAATTTCAGTGCAATTATTTTTCAATGTAGCTGTCATAATTAGAGTTTAAATTTCCTACAAGTGACCAATGTCCAAGTGACTTATAGGGAAATCCAGATTATTGGGCATTTTAGAAGTTAGCAAATTCTAGTTTCATTCTTTTATATGTAGCTGTCCAGTTTTCCCAGCACTGCTTATTGAAGAGGTTGCCTTTGCCCCATTGTATATTCTTGCCTCCTTTGTCAAAAATAAGGTACCCATAGGTGCATGGGTTTATTTCGGGGCTTTCTATCTTGTTCCATTGGTCTAGATTTCTGTTTTTGTGCCAGTACCATACTGTCTTGAAGACTGTATCTTTGTAGTATAATCTGAAGTAAGGAAGGTTGATTCCTCCCACTCTAGTCTTCTTTCTCAAGACTGCTTTGGCTATTCGGGGTCTTTTGTGCTTCCACATGGACCACAGCATTGTCTAACTCAATGAAACTATGAGCCATGCTGTTTAGGGCCACCCAAGACAGTCTGGTCGAGTTCTGGCAAAACGTGGTCCACTGGAGAAGGGAATAGCAAACCACTTCAGTATTCTTGCCTTGAGACCCCATGAACAGTATGAAAAGGCAAAAAGATAGGACAGGGAAACCTGGCGTGCTGCAGTCCATGAGGTTGCAAAGAGTTGGACATGACTGAGTGATTGAACTGACTGTCTGACTGACTGTGTTTCCATATGAATTGTGAAATTTTTTTGTTTTAGTTCTGTGAAAAATGCCACTGGTAATTTGATAGGGATCGCATTGAACCTGTAGATTGCATTGGTAGTATAGTCATTTTCACAATATTGATTCTTCCTACCCAGGAACATGGAATATCTCTCTATCTGTTTATGTCATCTTTGATTTCTTTCATCAGTGTCTTATAATTTTCTGTATGCAGTTGTTTTGTCCCCTTAGGTTTATTCCTAGATATTTTATTCCTTTTGTTGCAGTGATGAATGGGATTGATACCTTAATTTCTCTTTATGATTTTTCATTGTTAGAATATAGGAACGCAAGTGATTTCTGTGTATTGATTTTTTATCCTGCGACTTTGCTAAATTCACTGATTAGCTCTAGTAATTTTCTGATAGTATCTTTAGGGTTTTCTATTTATAGTATCATGTCATCTGCAAACAGTGAGAGCTTTACTTCTTCTCTGATCTGGATTCCTTTTATTTCTTTTTTGTCTCTGATTGCTATAGCTAGGACTTCCAAAACTACGTTGAATGATAGTGGTGAAAGTGGACTCCCTTGTCTTGTTCCTAATCTTAGGGGGAATGCTTTCAGTTTTTCACCATTGAGAATAATGTTTGCTGTGGGCTTATCATATATGGGCTTTACTATGTTGAGGTAGTTTCCTTCTATGCCCATTTTTGGAAGAGTTTTAATCATAAATGTGTGCTGAATTTTGTCAAAGGCTTTTTCTGCATCTATTGAGATTATCATATGGCTTTTATATTTCAGTTTGTTAGTATGGTGTATCACATTGATTGATTTGTGTATATTGAAGAATCCTTGCATCCCTAGAGTAAACCCAACTTGATCATGGTGTATGTGCTTTTTAATGTGTTATTGAATTCTGTTTGCTAAAATTTTGTTGAGGGTTTTTGCATCTATGTTCATCAGTGATATTGGCCTATAGTTTTCTTTTTTTGTGTTGTCTTTGTTTGGTTTTGGTATCAGGGTGATGATGGCCTTGAAGAATGAGTTTGGAAGTGTTCCTTCCTCTGCAATTTTTTGAAAGAGTTTTAGAAGGATAGGCATTAGCTCTTCTCTAAATGTTTGATAGAGTTCCCTGTGAAGCCTTCCTGTCCTGGGCTTTTTTTTCTTGGGAGATTTTTGATCACAGCTTTGATTTCAGTGCTTCTAATTGGGTTGTTCGTAATTTCTATTTCTTTCTGTTTCAGTCTTGGAACATTGAACTTTTCTAAGAATCTGTCCATTTCTTCCAGGATATCTATTTTATTGCCAGATAGTTGTTCATAATCCTTTGTATTTCTGCATTGTCTGTTGTAACCTCTCCTTTTTCATTTCTAATTTTGTTGATTTGATTCTTCTTTTTTTCTTGATAGTCTGGCTAAAGGTTTGTCAATTTTGTTTATCTTCTCAAAGAACCAGCTTTTAGTTTTATTAATCTTTACTATTGTTTCTTTCATTTCTTTTTCATTTATTTCTGCTCTGAGCCTTATGATTTCTCTCCTTCTGCTAATTTTGGGGTTTTTTAAATTCTTTTTCCAGTTGTTTTAGGTGTAAAGTTAGGTTGTCTATTTGATGTTTTTCTTGTTTCTTGAGGTAGGATTGTATTGCTATAAACTTTCCTCTTAGAAATGCTTTTGCTGCATCCCATAGGTTTTGAGGTGTGTTTTCATTGTCATTTGTTTCTAGGAATTTTTTGATTTCTCTTTAGATTTCCTCCTTAACCTGTTTGTTACTTAGAAATGTATTGTTTAATCTCCATGTGTTTGTGTTTTTTATTGTAACTGAATATAATCTCATAGCATTGTGGTCAGAAAAAAATGCTTGATATGATTTAACTTTTCTTAAATTTACTGAGGTTTGACTTGTGGCCCATGATGTATCCTGGAGAACATTCCATGTGCACTTGAGAAGGTGTATTCTTCTGCATTTGGATGGAATGTCCTAAAGATATCAGTGAGATCCATCTCATTGAATGTATCATTTAAGACTTGTGTTTCCTTTTTAATTTTCTGTTTTGATTATCTGTCCATTGGTGTAAGTCAGGTGTTAAAGTCTCCTACTATATTGTATTACTGTCAAAATTGATGGAGAAATCAAAAGCTTTTCAGACAAGCTAAAGTTAAGAGAATTCAGTATCACCAAACCAGCTTTACAACACATGTTAAAGGGGCTTATGTAGTCAGGAAATACAAGAGAAGAAAAAGATCTACAAAAACAAACCCCAAACAATTAAGAAAATGGCAATAGGAACATATATATCAATAATTACTTTAAATGTAAATGGATTAAATGCTTCAACCAAAAGACACAGACTGGCTGAATGGATACAAAACAAGATGCATATACATGCTATCTATAAGAAACCCACTTCGGATCTAAAGACACATATAGACTGAAAGGGAGAGGATGGAAAAAATACATTCCATGCAAATGGAAAGCAAAAGAAAGCTGGAGTAGCAATCCTCATATCAGACAAAGTAGACCTTAAAATAAATAATATTATGAGAGATAAGGAAGGACACTACATAATGATCAAGTGATCAATCCAAGAGGAAGACATAACAATTGTAAATATCTATGCACCCAACATAGGAGCACCTCAATACATAAGACAAACACTAACAGACATAAAAGGTAAAATTGACAATCTCTTAACTATTAGTATATATTGCAGTTATTTTCTCCTACTTCTCACTTGTATTTTTTTAAATCATTTAGAAGTGTTTTAAAAGTGCATCAATTTTTTCATTTATGGTTTCTATACATATATGTGTCTTTCTTTAGAAAGTATGTCTTGTCCCAGGCAGGCTTATAAACATATTTTCCTTTTTTCCCCAATATTTTTATCACATGTATATGCATTACATGTAGCTATTGATATCTGGAGACCATTGGCAAGTTTCCTAACATTGCTAACTTTTTGTTTTCTCATTTGTAAAGTAGGGATAATACCAATTTTATTTTGATATTGACATGACTGAACAAGGGAACATTTAAAGGCCATCAAATGCTTGACCCATTTAGAAGTTATTCAGTAGTTGGTAGCTATTATTATTATTATGTTATGTGATTATCACAGTATTTAACATCTTATCATAATTTTTTTGTGTATCTGCCTCTTTCACTAAGGCTTTTCGTTGATGTGAAATATGGTTTCCCTCATTGTGGCTTCTACCCAGTGAATTCCTTGGTGACCTAGTGGTTAGGATTTGGCATTTTCACTGGGGATGCCCAGGTTGGGGAGACATCCCACATGCCTCAGAGCACAGCCAATAATATTGCTTCTACCCAAGTGCCTGGCAGTTAGCAATATTCAAATGTTTGTTGAATGAACGAATTGGTTGATGGAATGGATGAAACCACGTCATAAAGGGGGAAGGCAATAATCTTATCAAGCAGTTCTGATACAAAACTAAACACAAAAGTGAGGTTTAACTAGGTATAGAAGGAACGTTATGAAGAACTAATATCTAGGTGTTCTTGTCTAAGGATGAGCTCCAAGAGAACTGAGGTTCCACTGATTTAAACTGCATGTGGATGTTTAGATGAACAAGCATTTTTCCAAGGAGAGGGTCCGGAAGCAGGTTGTAGTTCCAAGAGGCCAGAGATTTTGAATTCTTTGTTCACCATTGTATTCTTAGCTCACAGAATAGAGCCTTCTGCTCATGATATTTATTGAATGAATATCTGGCTGACTGATTGAATGAAAAGCTTCTATCAAATTTTTAAAATGGTCTTTAGTCTCCCAAAGTTTTAAGACTCAATAATTTGGAAGGAAAAAAATAAAACAGCTCTCTGAGAGAGGCTTTATCTGAATCAGAGCTCTGAGAGGGATTTATCATTGTGGAATGATTGAGGAATCTCTCTTTAGATTCCTTTCAGGGGACTGGTTGATTCCCTTCTCCATCAGCTTTCTGATCCTCATATGATAGGCTTCAGTCAAGCCTGAATCATAAGCCAACTTCTGTCACTTACTGTCTGGTGGTCCAGGGGTTAAGACTTTGCACTTCTGTGCAAGGGGTAGGGGTTCAATCCCTAGTCAGGGAACTAAGATTCCACTTGCCATATGATATGGCCAAAAATAAATAAATAAACTAATTAATCAATTGAACATGTCTAGGGCCAGGTTTCCACAGTAACATCCTTTGAGGGCCTGATGAGTGGATTGAGTCAGAATGTTGGTGTAATGCTGGAGCATTACAGTTCACAACTGATTTTGTGTCTTCATTTGCTCCCCTCCAACTTTTAAGACATTTGTTCACATCCATTTACCCTCATTCGCAGACCTCAAGGTATTTCTTGCTCTAACCAGTTTGCCTCTACTGGTCCATAGGATTTGCCTGGTTTGGCAAGTAAATATCAGTTATGGTCATTTACAGAAACTTCTGTCCAAATATGCCTAATTACTCTGAGGCACAAGAATAATGGGGGAAAATTGTTTGTTGACTGGGTGCTTTCATATCCTCTTACCCTACAAATTAGACTTGTCATTAAGTCAAAGCATTAACAAAATTTTTGCTATGTGGGTATTAATTTTGGACCTGAACCATAGCAGGCATTAAAAAAAAATGACTGTTAACCGAATAAACTTTCTTTTACATTTTAATCTAAATTTCACAAACATTCAAGCCTGGGTAGACATGCTCCCAACCATAAAATCAGACTGAAAATCAGTGAGTTCTTGGGGAAACTAGGCTGTATGGAGCTGTAAATTGATGTATTGTAAATTCATCAATAAATATTTTACTGAGCAAATAATATGTTCTCAAACTATGAAAAGACTTGGGCCTTGTGAGAACATAGTACTCCAGGAGATGAGGTGCAGGCAGGGAGACTAGATCAAGACTCAGGAAAGTTTACCTAGTTGGCCTACACTGGGCTGGACGTGACTATGAGCGAACGCGCAGAGACCTTTGTAGGTTTCCAGGAGAGGTCTCTTGGCAGGACTGACAAAGGATTTAGTGGGAAAGGACTGGATTCAGTGCCGGGACATGTGGGCACTAGTTCTGGCTGAGGCTCACCTGGCTGGAAGACTTGGGGCAAGTAAGTCCCTTAACGTCTCCAGACATCAATTTTAGCCCCTTTAGAAAATAAAGGAGGGTGGTGGTATTGTTGAACTGTTCAATTATTAAAGTGTTAGTAGTTCAGTCATGTCCAATTCTTTTGTGACCCTCTTGATGTAGCCTGCCAGGCTTCTCTGTCCATGGAATTTTCCAGGCAGTACTGGAATGGGTAGCCATTCCTTTCTGCAAGGGATCTTCCTGACCCAGGGATTGAACCCGGGTCTCCCTTATTACATTAAGATTCTTTACCATCTGAGCCACCAGGGAAGCCCATTGTTCAGTTATTAAGTGCCTTCCAATTCCTAGAATCTAAAATTCTGACAATCACACTTATTTTTCTTTTGAGATGAAAATACTTCCTATACTTGGTATTGCAACAATCAATGGCATTTAGAAAACACCCACTAATACCCTAGAAGACTGGGCCATAAATCCTCTCTAGGTTTCTTAATCATTATTTTTAATCATGGCAAAATGCACATCGTTTACTATCTTAATCATTTTTAAGTATATATTTCAGTAGTGTTAAGTACATTTACCTTGCTGTGGAACCATCACCATCTGTCTCCAGAATACTTTTTATCTTGGAAAACTCAAACTCTGAACCAATTAAACAATAACTCCCCATTCTCCTCTCTCCTGCCTCTATTTTCTGTCTCTATGAATTTGACTACTTATTGTATTGAATATCTTATATAAGAGGAATCATACAGTATTTGTCTTTTTGCGACTCACTTATTTCACTTAGCATGATGTCCTCAAAGTTCATCATGTTGTAGCATGTGTCAAATGCTCTTTTTAAAGGCTGAATAATATTCTATTGTATGCATATCATTTGTTTTCTATCCATTCATCTGTCAATGGACACACTGAATTGCTTCCACCTCTTATCTCTTTGGAGTAATGCTGCTATGAACATGGTACATATATATCTTTTTGAGACCTTACTTTCAGTTTGGGGGGATATATGCCCAAAAGTGGAACTGCTTGATAATATGGTAATTCTATGTAAAAATTTTGAAGTATACACTGGTCTGTCTTCCATAGTAGCTATACCATTTTACATCTTCACTCACAACGCATAAGGGTTCCACTTTCTTCATCCTTGTCAACCTTTGTTATTTTCTTTTTTTTTTTAAGTGACCATCCTGATAGCTATTAAGTAGTATCTAATTGCGGTTTTGATTTGCATTTCCCTAGTGCTTAGTGATATTAAGCATCTTCTCTTGTGTTGTCACTTACATATCTTCTTTGGCGAAATATATATTTAAGTCACTTTTTAAATCAAGTTGGTTTTGCTATTGTTGAGTTGTAGGAGTTCTTTATATACTCTAGATATTAACTCCTTGGCAGATTCATGATTTGCAAATATTTCCTCCCATTCCATGGATTGCCTTTACACTCTGTTGATTGTGCCTTTTGATGCGCACAAGTTTTAAACTTTGACGTAGTCTAATTTACCTGTTCTTTTCTTTTGTTGTTTGTGCTTTTAGTGTCATATTGAAGAAATCATTGCCAGATCTAGTATCATGAAGTTTTCCCCTTATGTTTTCTTGAACATTTGTATAGTTTCATCTTTTACATTTCGTTCTTTCATGCATTTTGAATTAACTTTTGCATAGGGTGTGAAGTATGAGTTTAATTTCCTTCTTTTGCATGTGGATATCCAGTTTTCCTAAAACCATTTGTTGGAAATGGTTTTTCTCCACTTAATGGTCTTGGCACCTTGTTGAACATCACTTGACTATATATGAGGGGCTTCCCTGGTGGCTCAGTGTAAAGAATCCAGCTGCCAATGCAGGGGATAAGGGTTGGATCCCTGAGTGGGGGGAGGGAGATCCCGTGGAGAAGGAAATGGTAACCCACTCCACTTCCAGTTGCCTGGGAAATCCCATGGACAAAAAAAACCTGGCAGGCTACAGTCCACAGGGTTGCAAAAGAGTCGGACATGACTTAAGGACTAAACAACACAAACGAGAGGATTTTGAGCTATAAACTTTTGGGGGTGGTGGTACAGAAAGGACATGGTCTCTGCTTTAAGGAAGCCTCATCAGAGTTGAATACTCAGATTCTGTTTCATACAGCACTTGTCCAGTGCTGGTTGTGTGCTCAGTGGGTTCAGGTCTTCCCACACTTTCTCTCTTAATCTTCCCATTCAAACAGTGAGACAGATAAGATGATCCCTTTTAACAGAGAAGTAAACTCAGTTCCCAGAAGAGCACGGTTATGTTTTATGTAGGAGCAGGGACTGAGTCAGGATTTGAACCCAAAGTTCTTGGCTCCATGTGTCCTGCCGGGTTAAGATGGACCTCCTGTTCTCATTTCTAAAATGCGAGCAGAAGTGAAATCAGATGGTTTCTATTGAGCAGCCTTGCAGCTGTAGGATCCGATGCATCAAGGGGTCACTAAAAGCCATGGACCAAGCGTGAGGTCGTTAGACACTATTAAATTGCAGTGAAAAGTCGAAGATCAAACGCCAGCCCGGAAGACCTGTTCTGGGACCGGAGCCCCGCCCCCGGGCGGACCCCAAGGTTTTACCCGGAACTAGGGCGCGGCTGGGCTGTGCTATTGGCACGGGTGGGAGACGAGCAAAAGGAAAGTGCCTGCGAGGAAATTCTCGTTGAAATACCCCCACGACCCCTCCGGATGGAGAGATTACCTTTTCAAAATGCCTCTAGGATTCTCTCCGATGCCTCTCTCCCTTTTACTCACCTCTCGTGGCGTTATTTCTTTCCCATTGCCCCTGCACTGTGTGTCCTTTTGGTACGCCCCCACCCCGACCAGGAGGGGCGAGGCGCCCTCGCAGGGGCACTGCGCATGCGAATCCGCCGAGGCAGGGTGGGGCGGCTGGGTGGGAGCGCGGACCCCGCCCATTCGCGGCTCCACGCGTTACGTCGCGGGGGGCGCCGGCCTCCGCCCGGCTGCTAGCGGTGAGAGCGAGCGGCGGGCAGACCCGACGCTGCTAGAGCGGGAAGGAATGCGGGTGTTGAGTTTCTGCAGGAGGGGCTTGGCGGGGGAGGGGAGGCCTAGGGACACCACCAGCCGCCGACCTTCTGGCTCTGCCCTCCCCTTCCTGCTTTTTCCGTCCTTCCAGATGTGCCAGGACGGGAAACTGGGCCAGGGCTGAGCCTTGGTGACACCTGCATTTCCTGGAGCCCTCCTTTTCCCCCAGCCCATCTGTTTATCTCACCTTCCAGATGTTCCTTTTCATCAGGCCGTCGCTTCTCGCCTGGGAAAGAGCACTCCACTTGGAAGAGGAGCCGGGGTTCAGACTTTGGCCCTTCCACTCCTTTGTTAAAGTGCCCGAACCTCAGTTTTCCCCGTAGTGATTTTTGCCTTGTCCCACCTGGTTTTGAAGATCCATATGACCCAGAGAAATAGAGAGGAAATGAACATTTGTTCTGTTCTTGCAAGGCCAGGTACTAGGGCAACTTTTATCTGCCCATTTAGTCCTCATTACTTGATGTTCCTAGAACTCCCATTTCACAGATTTCTTAAGCCCACACAGGTTCGCTGATTTGTCTCGAGCCAGTGAGTGGCAGAGGAGGATTTCAGTTGAGTTTAGCTCCAAAGTGGAGTTTTTTTTCGTCCAACGCTTACTTGTCTGGACGACAAGAGAGCTTACTTGAGCTGGAACCCTGGCCAAACCATAGACCCGGAACAGCTGCTTCCTCAATTTCTCCCCTGGAGAGTTCTTTTTGAGTTCCTTTTTCCAGCACAGCGTACTCTGCTTTGCTTCCACTTTGATTACTTCAGAAATGAAATTCAGCAAACATTTATTGAGTGGCGCATGGAGATGAACACTCGGAGTCAAGAGCCTCGGATTCCTGTCCTGGCTCTGCCGCACTGACTGGCTGTGTGGCCTTGGACAAGTCCCTTGTCTTCCCGATGCTTTAACTTCCCTTTGAATGAAATGGGTAAGTGCCTTTTTACTGGCAGGCTCTTGTCCAGTTCTCCCTTCCTGTCCTCCAGCAGGCTCTTCCCAGAGGCTCAGACCCCTCTGCTCCCCATGGGCAGCTGCCAGGCAGGGCACTACCTGCATCTCTGCCTGGCCCACCACCCACCTCTGGTCTGTGCCACTTTGATTCTGCTGCTTCTTGGCCTTTCTGGCCTGGGTCTTGGTGGCTTCCTCCTCACCCACAGAACTGACCTGCGCAGCCCTGACATCCCCCAGGTGAGTACTCACCCTCCTGCTCATCCATCCCCTGCAGACCACTTCTTGCTGCTAATCTCCTCTCACCTCTGTTCACCTTCTTTTTGCACACAGGACTGGGTCTCCTTCTTGAGATCTTTTGGCCAGTTGACCCTATGCCCCGTGAATGGCACAGTCACAGGGAAGGGGCGTAGGTCTCATGTTGTGGGCTTGCTGACCACCTTGAACTTTGGAGATGGTCCAGACAGGAACAAGACCCAGACATTCCAAGCCCAGGTCCAGGGTAGTCGGATGGGATTGAAAGGTGAGACCAAGGAGGAATTGGGGGATTGGATATCAGAACACTCAGAGGTGGGGTCCTGCCTCTGACCTCACCGTCCTGGTGACCTTGGCCACATCTCTGGGCCTTGATCATTTCTGCTATAATAGGATTAGATATTTTCAGTGAACACAATGCCCACTGTGTAGATTCTCGATAAATGTTTTCTCTGTTCCCTTCCAGCCTTGAGGTTCTTTGATTCTATCCTTGGAGGTGTGGTGAGATGAGCAAAATTTGACCTGAAGTTCTTTCTCTGTCGTCTTCACCCCTTGGGGCTTCTGTTAGAGGCACCTTCTTTTTTCCTCAGGGATATCAGAGAAGCATGTTCTGTTTATTTAACCTAGTGTCTTTAGTGCCTGATACAGCTCTGTGTGCTATGAAGTATACAGAAAAATTAGACATCTTCCATTCCCAAATTGCTGAAGTCTTCTGGGAAAATGACGAGTGAGAGTGAGTTGGGGGTGCCATTAATTCCTGGGTGAGATTTGGCCTCAAGTTCCCTATCTAAAGACTGGAAATGAAGAAGGAGGAGAGAAAGGTGGAATTCTTAGACTTCTGTGGTCCTTTCCAACACTGTCGTTCTAAGATTCTCCATGGAATCAATATGTATATGTGTAGGGAGGCACACATATACATACATTGCCATGTGAGAGTAGGTCTTTATATTGTCACAAGGTGTACATGTGTGTAATCAGAAAGCAAGAGTAAAGGAATGTATATGATATCTACAGACTTGGGGACATTTTTTCCTGTTCTTAAGTAAAATATATATATAAATATGAAAGATTCACATACCATAAAGTACACCTATTTAAAAGGTACAAGTAAATGGCTTTTCTTATATTAAAAAAAATGTGCAACTGTCACCACTGTCCATTCTAGAACATTTTCATTACCTAATGAAGAAATCCTGTCCCCATTAGCATGCACTTCCTTTTTACTCCTAACCTTCCAGCCCTAGGCAACCAGTAATACTTTCTGTCTCTGCAGCTTTGCCTTTTCTGGACATTTAATATAGTATGTTGTCTTTTGTGATTGGCTTCTTTTACTTAGCATAATGTTTTCAAGGTTCATCTATATTGTATGATATGTTAGTACTTCATTTCTTTTTATTGCTGAAAGGCATTCAGTATATACATAGTCCACATTTTATTTATCCATTCATCAGTTGATTGACATTTGAATTGTTTCCATTTCTTATCTGTTATGAATGATGCTGCTGTGAACACTAATGTACAAGTTATTGCATTATCCTGTGTTTCATTTCTTTTGAGTATATACCTAGAAGTGGAGTTTCTGGGTCATATAGTAACTCTCTGTTTAAGGAACTGCCAGACTGTTTTCCAAAATGACTGTACCATTTTATATCCCTTCCAGAGTTCTAATTTTTTCACATTCTCACCAACACTGGTTATTGCCTGTTTTTTGACTATAGCCATCCTAATCAGTGTAGAGTGATATCTAATTGTGGTTCTGATTTGTGTTTTCTCTTTTTATTGAAGTACAGTTAATTTACAGTGTTGTATTAATTTCTGTTGCACAGCAAAGTGATTCAGTTATACATATATATATTCTTTTTCATATTCTTTTCCATTATGGTTTATCACAGAATATTGAATATAGTGGCCCGTGCTGTACAGCAGAACCTTGTTGTTTTTACATCCTGTATGTAATAGTTTGCGTTGGCTAACCCCAGACTCTCAACCCTTCCCTCCCCCGCCCCCCCTTTCCCTTGGCAAACACAAGTCTGTTCTCTATGTCTGAGTCTGTTTCTGTTTTGTAGATATGTTCATTTGTGTTGTATTTTAGATTCTGCATATAAATGATATCAAATGGAATTTGTCTTTCTGAGTTAATTTCACTTGGTGTGATAATCTCTGGGTCCATCCATGTTGCTGCAAATGGCATTATTTCATTCTTTTTTTATGGCTGAGTAGTAAGTATTTAGGTTGTTTCCAGGTCTTGGCTGTTGTGGGGTGCATGTGTCTTCTTGAATTACAGTTTTGTCTAGATATATGCCCACGAGTGGGATTGCTGGATCATATGGCAACTCTGTTTTTAATTTTTTAAGGACCTTTCATACTGTTTTCTGTAGTGGCTGCACCAGTTTACATTCCTACCAGCAGCGTAGGAGAGTTCCCTTTTCTCCATACCTCTGCCAGGATTTGTTATTTTTAGGCTTTTTGATGATGATCATTCTGACCAGTGTGAAGTGGTACCTTGTTGTAGTTTTGATTTGCATTTTTCTAGTAATTAGCGATGATAAGCAAGAGAAGGCAATGGCAATCCACTCCAGTACTTTTGCCTGGAAAATCCCATGGATGGAGGAGCCTGGTGGGCTGCTGTCTATGGGGTCGCACAGGGTCTGACACGACTGAAGCGACTTAGCAGCAGCAGCAATAATGAGCATCTTTTCATGTGCCTATTGGCTGGATCTATGTCTTCATTGGAGAAATGGCTATTTATTTCTGCCCATTTTTTGATTGTGTTGGTTTCTTTTGTTTATTTCAGTTGTATGAGCTGTTTGTATGTTTTGGAAATTAAGCCCTTATCAGTTGCATCATTTGATTTGCATTTTCTTAACTGATGATATTGAATATTTTTTTCATATGCTTATTGACCATTCGTGTATCTTCTTCAGAGAAATGTATATTCAGAGTCTTTGTTCATTTTAAAAATTGGATAACTTTTCTTTTAATTATTGAGTTGTAGGAGTCTCTTTTGTTTTCTGGATACAGGCTTCTTATCTGATGTATGATTTGCAAATTTTCTCTCCCATCTCTGGGTTGTCTTTTCATCTTGTTAATGGTGTGCTTGGAAACATGAAAGTTTTCATTTAGATGAGGTCCAGTTTCTATTTTTGTTGTTGTTACTGCTTGTAATTTTAGCATTATATCTAACAAGACTTTACCTAACCCATGGTCACTAAATATAGGTTACTACTATTATTTTCTTGTGAGAATTTTGTATTTTTAGCTCTTACATTTAGATCTGTGATCAATTTTGAGTAAATTTTTTTGTGTACAGGGTGAGGATAGGGTCCAACTTTATTCATTTGCAGGTACTATTCAGTTGACCTGGCACATTTTGTTGAAGACTATTCTTTCCTCATTGAATAACCTTGGCACTCTTACTGAAAGCAATTGACCATAGACATATGGATTTATTTCTGGATTCTCACTTCTATTCCATTGATCTGTCTCTACTTATGCTAGTACCACACTGTTTTGATCACTGTAGCTTTGTAGTAAGTTTTGAAATCAGAAAATGTGAATTCTCATCTACGGCTCTACCACCCTGACTCAGAAGCTAAGTAGGGTCAAGCCTGGTTAGTACTTGGATGGGAGAAAATGGGAACTCTCCAGCTTTGTTCTTTTTTTTTTTTTTTTTTTTAAGATTGTTTTGGCTATTCCAGATCCCTTGAATTTTCATATTATTTTTAGGATCAGCTTGTTAGTTTCTGCTTCTGCATGGTTAGAAACAAAGTTGTAACATTAAAGATTGTTTTGGACCAAGCAGAAAGTAGTCACATATGATTGCATCATCTAAGCAGTGATTATTGAACACCTACTATGTACCAAGCTTGGGGAATAGCGCAGTCTGTAAGATATGGATCCTTACCTCAAATCACCACAGTCTAGCAAGGATACAGATGTGAACAGAAGTAAGTACCTTTCAGCATGCAGTAGAACACAGGGTACAGCGAGAGTACTCATGAGTCTGATAAGCAGGGATGGTGAAGACAGGCCTTTTCAAGGATTTAGGCAGGGATTGAACTGAGGCATGAGGGGGGCTTAAGAATGTGCCCTTTCAGCCAGTGTGTGCACGTGGGCACGGTTGCTGTTGTGTCCAGTTCTTCATGACACTGTAGACTGTAGTCCACCAGGCTCCTCTGTCCATGGGATTCTCCAGGCAAGAATATTGAAGTGGCTTGCCATTTCCTCCTCCAGGTAATCTTCTTGACTTAGGGATCGAACCCGTGAATCTTGCATCTCCTGCACTGGCAGGCAGATTCTTTACTGCTGAGCCACCTGGGAAGCCCCATTCCAGCCAGAGGGGAAGAGTATATGCAAAAGCAAGCAAGCGGGGATTACGATGGCACATGTAGGAACTTTCGGGGGTTCAGTTTGTTGCAGCGAAAGGAGTATTGATGAGTGGCAAGAGATGGATCTGAAGCTGCAGGCAGAATTCCATGAAGAGTCCCTTGTGCCAAGCCAAGGTAGTTGGACTTTTAACTAGTATATTTGGCTTACTCAATAAGTTTAATCAGAAAGACAGTAGAATTTTGTTCTTTTGTTCTTTTTAAAAGATCATACTTTGTTGGCTGACTGCCTGGAAGGAATGGGTCAAGGTGCATGAAGACCAGTTAGGAGGTGATTGTGATAAAAAGATGATGAGGACTTCCCTGGTGAACCAGCAGTTAAGACTATGCACTTCTAATGCAGGGCCATGGGTTCCTTCCCTGGTCGGGGAACTAAGATCCCAGTTGCAGCATAATGCAGCCCCCCAAAAAAGATGATAAGAAAAATTTAGCCAAGACGGTGATCTGAAAGAGGTCTCTGATTTTAGAGAGTTGATAGAAGTGTGAGATGGATATGATTTGGTAAGAGATTTGATTTGGGGAACATAGAAGAAAGGGGAATTCTTTTATAGAACTTCACAAATATGTTTCTCAGTTGCAATTATGATGTATATACTGGTTTGTATTTTTTCTTTCACTTTATGATGTCATGTTTTGTATATTACTGAATGGCCAGAACGTTATTATTTTAATGGATATAAATTGATCTGTTAATTGGTTAAGCCAACCTTTGTTAATGCTTTCTCTATTGATAAACATTTTTGTTTTCTATTTTTTGGTATTTTTCATGATACTACAATAAACCCTTGGTATATTTTGCATTTTTCTTTTGAATTCTTTTCTTAGGATTAGTTTCTACAAGTGGTATTACTGAGTCAAAGTATGGACATTTTTTAAATACACAAATTCATTTTGTTGTGGAATCAGATTACATCGAAATGTACAGAGCAAATGTAAAAGTCTTCCTTACCTCCCCTGCAGAGTCCACAGTTTGCTGGGCATCCTCTTAGTCCTTCTCTGTCTCCATTTAAGATTGCAACAGAAACAACCAAATTGTCCTCTAAAAGTGTCACCAGTGAAGAGTGCCCATTTCTCCACATTTCAACAACTTTTGTTATTATCACTCCTTTTAATTTTTGGACCAATTTAATGGTCCAAGGAATTACCTGATTTTTATTTTATTTTTTTAGTGAAACAAGTAAAGTGTTTCTTAGGAAAAAAGAGTACAGTATGTGTGGATAAACACATGGGCAAACTCAGAGAGACAGTCATACCCTTGTGGTAGATTAAATCACTTGTGTGGGCATTTCTTCTGGGTTTCCTCTGGCCAGTCTTTTTTCCTGGGTTGGCAGTTTATTTTTTAAAAAACTAAAAGCCCGGTTGTATTATTTTCTTCCTTGTCCATCATTTTTCTTAACAAGTTACAAAAAACTGGGAAGGAGGGTTATATTATCTTTGCAGACTGACGTATTTGTGGAGGACTCGTGAATAACAATGATTCAAAAGCTCCTAGGTTTACTCCTGAATCAGGCAAAGAGCAAAGGACAACACAAGGAGGAATTTTGTTTACAACAATGTCATAATATGACATTGATTATGACAGTACAGTGGTTACGATTATGTTCATGATTCCTTGCCCAAACACCAGACAGGTGAAAATCACCCAGCCGCTTAGAAACTGGAGGAAGCAGTTCAGGCAGTCATCTGAAGGGTGGGAACTTGAATGGGTAAGGCTTCTCTGGTGGTGAGACTCTGACACCGTCGGCTCTTTGCCCGGGCCACCCTCTCTCACTTGAGTCCT
Source organism: Antilocapra americana (assembly GCA_007570785.1). Lineage (NCBI taxonomy): Eukaryota > Metazoa > Chordata > Mammalia > Artiodactyla > Antilocapridae > Antilocapra > Antilocapra americana. The sequence goes on from ML662465.1 coordinate 630,442, forward strand.
GGTCTTTTGTTTCATCTAAGACTGCGGAGCAGATCTCCAGCTTTTTCAGTTCTTCTACCAGGTGCCTGTTCTGGTGCATCTGCAGGAGAATGTCACAGCCCCCCACGAACTCGCCGTTGAGGTACACTTGTGGGATGGCAGAGTAGTCTTTAATGCCTTGCTGGAGCTGGTGGTCATCCAGCATGTTGTAGGCCAGGTAGTCATGGACGCCGTGGAGCTGCAGGATCTGTACCACGGCGTTGCTGAAGCCGCCCTGGGATGCTCTGGCGTCCCCTTGAGGATGACCACCACCTTGTCCTTCTTCACTAATGTGTCCAGATGTTCCCAAGAGCCGCTGCTACCCAAGTGTTCTGACCCGCACGCCCAGGACCCGCAGGCCACTGCCTGCGCCGCACCCACAGTGGAGCAGAGCTGCTGCCCCCGGCGCAGGGACCTCCTCATCCCCACACGCTGGCCGGAGCCCTTGGCCCTCAGCACCTTGGGCTAGCCACTGGCCAGCCATTTTGATCTGCCTGAGTCCATATTTGGTGTATCACAGGATCCTCCCATGTATGCCCTCGCCTCTCTAAGCCAAAGTGGATTCCAGTGAAAAGGTCTGTGGGTAGTTTAGCATCACTCCCTTTTTCACCTCCAAGGAGTTTTCTAGACAGGAAGGTCTCCTTGACTTAGAGAATGATGAATATGTGGTCTCTTATCTGGGTATGGCCTAGCCTCTCTTGATTGTCCTGCTATTAATATTTTGGAGTTTCTGACCACATGGAATGAACTCCCAATTGTTCATCCGGTGGGGATGGGCACATCTACCTCCTGCCTCAATCTGACATTGGAAACAGAGCCCCCAGGTTGAAATTTTTTTACCGTGAACCCCACCAGTCCCGTTGCCTTCTAAAACAAAAATAGCAGCATTTTCCATAGAATTTAAACAAGATTATGTTCAGAATCTTGTAAAATAATTCTTAAAATGTCATGATACAACCAAAATTATTCAGCATATAAGGACCACAAAAATTTCAGCTTGCACAGGAAAGAATGATCAATAGATGTCAAAATAGAATACACATTGACAGAATTATCTGACAAAGATTTTAAGTCGGCTATTATAAAAACGCTCAATCAAGAACAGTCTTAAATGCTAAAAATAGTCTGTAAAGAAATAGAGAACATAAAGATGTAAATGCAGATTTTAGAATTGAAAATCACAACAACCAAAATTAGAAACTCAGTGGCTGGACTCAGTAGCAAGACAGAGGAAAGAGTCTGAACTTTGACTTTTGTTGTTGTTTAGTCACTAAGCTGTGTCCAACTCTTGTTTTTGTGACCCCATGGATTGTAGCTGACCAGGCTCCTCTGTCAGTGGAATTTTCCAGGCAAGAATACTGAAGTGGGTTGCCATTTCCTTCTACATGATTTTTTTAATTAATTTATTTTTTATTGAAGGATAATTGTTTACAGAATTTTGCTGTTTTCTGTCAAACCTCAACATGAATCAGCCATAGATACACATATATCCCCTCCCTTTTGAAGTTCCCTCCCACTCCTACCTGAGTTTTAAAAATTAATTTCTTTGGCCACCTCCGGTCTTAGTTTTAGCATGAGGACTCTAATAGTGGTGTGAGGGCTTAGTTGCTCTGCAGCATGTGGGATCTTAATTCCCTGACTGGGGATTGAATCCACATCCCTTGCATTGGAAAGGCAGATTCTTAACCACTGAACCACCAGGGAAGTTCCAGCAATCACCTGATTGTTTTAATTTGCTTTCTCTTGATTGCTAGTGAAGTTGAGCAATTTTTGTACAGGTTTATTGGCCATTTTCATGTATTCTCTGAATTTCCTGTTCATATCCTTTAGTTATTTTTCTTTCGAGATATTTATCTTATGATTTTTTAAAGATCTTTATACATTTTGGATAGTAAACACTTTTGCCAATTAAATATGCCATAGGTATTTTCAATCATTCTGTTGCTTTCTTCTTTTTTAAAACTTACTTTTCATTGTATGGAAGCCTTTAATTCTTAGGAAATTTATTGCTCTTGTCCTCTACTCGGGCTTTTAAGTTTTTAGTCTTTTTTTTTGGAAGGCTTTTGTTTCCCACTTTAAAATGAGAAAATATTCTTCTCTGTTGTCTTTTAATACTTACTTAGGTTTTTGTTTTGTTTTAGTTTATTTACAAAAGCTCTTTAGTACATCTGGACTTTATAGTGTCAGGTAACAGTCTTAACTTTTTTTCCAAATGGAAATTATCCCAGAGCCATTGACTGAGGTCATTCTTTTTCCACTAATTTGAAATGAGATGTGAACTTTTTAATGGAGTTGGGTACCTAGTAGAAAACTGTTTTCTTTAGGAGAACGAACTAGTTTATACAAATTGATAGCAGCAATGTGTGTCTGTCAGTTTTACTGCAGCCTTCTGAGAACTGATATGACCGTTTTATTGATTGTGAGCTAACTTAAATTTTGTTTAATTGGTACGCGGTTATTTTCATTTCTCAGTGACATAAATGATGGTACTAAAGGACTTTCTTGAATACAATCAATACCAAAATACCTGGTACTGTAGAAAGCCTACAGAAATGAATAGATGTCTAAAGATGGACACCTCCCAGAATTTTCTTAACATCTCCTCCCCTGTGCCTCTTATAGGATCATTTGCAGGAGAGCTGGTCCTTGTTACGGCCAGGGTGACCACAGAAAGGACCCCAGGAACCTGCCTGTATTTTAGTGCTGCTCCAGAAATCCTGCCCCCCAGCCAGCCACCGATACCCTGCTCAGAGGAGGGAGCAGGAAATGCCACCCTGAGCCCTAGAATGGCTGAAGAGTGTGTCAGTGTCTGGAGCCACGAAGGTCTTGTGCTCACCAAGTTGCTCACCTCGGTAAGAGCCTCAGTTTGTCGGGCTTTCATAAACTGCCATGCTGACTGCTGTGTCGTGAAGACCCCTGGAGGTAGCTTTACCAAGGGAGAAAAGCACAGGCTTTATAGTCTTGCCACAGAGGCTGTGTGACCTTGATCAAGCATGTGGGCCTTTCAGAACCTCAGCTTCCTCATCTGTAAAATAGAAAATGATACTATCTCCTAGTACTAACAAATAAGGATAAATGAGAATGAATGTAAAGTGCCTAGTACAATGCCTGGTACATAATAGATTGGATAAATGTTAGCTATTACTATTAACAATTGTCTTTGGATACAATAAAACATGATCTTCACCTCAAAGGAGTTCAGAAGCTGTAATAAAAGGCAGAATGGGCTAATTGCTATCCGAGAGATGTGAGCAAAGTGTTATTCAAACAGAGTGAGGACCAATTAACTCTTAACTTGCCCGTTTATGGGGAGTGCTTCACCAAGAAGGTGGCATTTTAAAAAGGGAATTGTTTACAGTAGTTTATAATGTACAAAGTGCTTTCAGGTTCATTCTCTTATTTGATCCTAAAATAGCCGTTTGAGGTAGGTGTTATTATCCCATTTTACAGATGAAGAAACAGAGAGGGAGTGAATTGCCCCAGGCCACACAACTGGTTAAGTTGGCAGAGCCAGGATTGCAACCTGCAGTGTCTGATTTCCAAGTCTGAGGCTCCTTCTGCCCGGTCAGGGTGATCCTTGGAGAATGAGGAAGACTTGGGCCAGGAATGCCATAGAGGGGGTTCAGGAGAGGGGAGACACATTTCAGGCAAGGGGATTAGCATGAGCACAGGCCTAGGGATTGAAAAGTGTTCGGTGTTCGGGGGCACTCCACAATGAGGGCTTAGGAATGACTTAGTGGAAGTGGCAAAGAGATGCAGGGGCCAGGTCACGAGGCACCATGATGCCTGGCTAAGATGCTATGACTTGATAACTGCAAGTCACAGGATTCCCTGGTGCTGGGTGGACAAGACTGGCTAAGTGGAGGAGAGAGACAGGAGCTGCTGCATATCCTTCCCTTAGATTTGTAAAGACCCTGGTAAGGAACATGACCTGGGAGCTTGGAATCCAGAGATCTTGGTTTCCAGACCTGCCCCTGCTTGCACATTTCAAAACACAGACATTAGTGAACTTTCCTGCCTCTTGGCATCATTATAGTATTCAATTTAATGTTTGAGCAAGAAAGTAGACAAGTGTTAGATTGTATAAAAATAGAGGGCTTTCCTGGTGGCTCAGTGGTAAAGAATCCACCTGCCAATGCAGGAGACACAGGTTCGATCCCTGGTCCAGGAGGATCGCACATGCCATGGAGCAGCTCAGCCCATGTGCCACAGCTACTGAGCCCACGTGCTGCAACTGTTGAAGCCCTCATGCCCAAGAGCCCGTGCTCTACAGCAGGAGAAGCCACCTCAGTGAAAACCCTCATGCCACAACTAGAGTAGCCCCTTCTCTCCGCAACTAGAGAAAAGCCCACACAGCCACTAAGACCTAGCACAGCCAAAAATAAATAAAAACAACATTTTCCCTTCAGTTGTTCCCTGGATATGGAGAGCCTTTTCCCCCACAGAGGCTCTCTCTATAGCCCTTGGGCTGGGAGTATCTAAGATGTCTTCTTCCCCAGAGAAGATTCTTCACAGACCCTCTCCATCATTCCTCCTCCCCTCCCTGTCCCCACCCCAGGAGGAGCTGACTCTGTGTGGCTCTCGGCTGCTGGTTTTGGGCTTCTTCCTGATTCTGTTCTGTGGCCTCTGCTGTCTCACTGCTGCGTGCTTCCATCCGCGCCGGGAGTCCCACTGGTCTAGAACCCGGCTCTGAGGGCTCTGGCCTAGTTCCCTCTCATTCTCAGGTAAGGTTCTTTGACTCAGTCCTGTAGGAATAGGGGATGAGGTGGGGGTGGCGGTTCTGAGACAGAACCATTCCTAAACAATACGGTTTGGTTTTACTCATTTCTGCACTCTATACAGATGGAATCATACACATCCTTTTGTGATTGACTTCTTTCAGTTAATATTCTGACTTTAAGATTCATAGCTATAGTTCATATCCAAGCTTTTTGGCAACAGTGGTGAAGTAAGAGGGTTGAGATTTGATGATGTGCCCTGGATATAAATCCTATTTGTCTTGCTTTTTTCGTGAAATTCTGATGCCAGTTTTATGATGTAAATTTTGTGAAATTCATCTTGAGCTGCTCAAAAGGATTGATGATGCCTGTTTACTAGACACATACTATGTGCCCGAGTACTTCACATGCACCTTCTGTTTTACATTAGCCATCACTGCATTTAGAAAAAGTTCTGCCAACAGGAATTTTGGAGGGAAACAGCCTCCAAAGTTAGGGTGGGACATATTGGCTGGCTAGTTAGTGTGATCGCTCATTAAGGTAAAACAAAAATTCTGTAAAATCTCATCTTTTCAGGTGAGTAATTTGAAAGTAATTTTATTGTGTACCCAGCTCTTAAACTATTTTCAGCTTTGGGTTGCTGCTGTGCCCTAGAAAGTCCCTGTGGGAGAAGAGGAAACAGCCCAGGCCCAGGGAAGGGCGGCCTTCATGATCAACTTTGCTTATCTTGCTTAGGGCTAGGCCTGACTACTCCAACCACCTACTTGGGTTGGGAAAAGGTGAAACCCTCTCAACCTTTCTTAGATCTAAGCAGATAGGAAAAGGAAGGCTTTCCGGCTCCTGGCAGGTCCTAAGGCCGTCTCACTTGGAATAGGTGCCTGTGCCTATCTCTAGTCACTTCCTCTGCTCCTTCCTCAATTTCTGCAGCCGTCCCAGAGCTTCCTCCAACGGCCCTCTGACCTGCCCTGTCTCTTTTCTTTCTTTCCAGGTGTGGATCAACTTCTTGGGCCTTGGTTCTGAGTTGGAAGAGATGTTACAAAAAGTGGAGAGCTGGAATGTGGGAGGAAATAAAAGGCTTTTTTGCTCAGTATTTCCCGGGGTGTTGATTGGGGGTTTGATTGAGGTGGGAATTTTAGGGTAGGAAGGCTAGGGAGGTTTGGGGGATTTTTCTTTGTTGACTGTTGAGGTTAGGGAACAGGTTTAAGGCATAGATTACTGCAGTTCTTGAGTGTGGTCGTGGAAATGGATTGACATAAATGCATTGTGACCTTGTGCGGGCCGTGGTGCTGTGAAGGGCCTCTATCTCCTGATGGGATTTGACAGATGGAGTTTTCCTAGCAAAGATTCCTCGAACTTGGGAGCCCACGCCCAAGCTGGATAGTTGCAAACCAGGACAGTCTGTTTTCCCGCCTTTTCCGCGCCCAGCGGCAGTCTTCCCTTACCCCTCCCAACCTCTACCCTGCACGCAGGCGCAGATCACGGCTTCTCATTTCCTTCCACCCGCGGCCCCTCAAAGCTTCCCCTAGCAACAAGCTCGGGCTCCGCGCAAAGGCGGGGCGAACGCATGCGCCGCATCCCTTTCCACCACCAGTTGTCGGACGGCGCGCTGGGCTCCTCCCCCTCGAAGACTAGCCCTTCTCCCCGCCTCCTCCCACCCAGGGTCCGCGTGGCGGGGCGCGCGCGCACTCTGGCTGGGTTGCTGCCCGGCTCTCCGGCCGCAGCAGTGAGGGGAGAGGGGCGGGGCTGTTTCCTTTGGGGCCCCGCCCCTCTTGGCCCGGCGTCCTTACCGCGCTTGCGCGCTCCCGCCCGGTCTCCATCTTGGAATTGGGAGGAAGAGGGAGAGGGAGACCGGGACGAGACCAGGGCTGTGGTGCGGAGAGAGGCTAAGACTGAGGAGAGGGGGAGAGGGCACGGGGACCGCCCTTTGCTACAATCTTTCGGCTATCCTCGGGAGAGAGAAGGGGAAAGGGAGGGACCTGGGGCGGGAGTGGGGGCTGTCACCCTCGGACCCCGGCGTGAGAGGGGCCGTGTGGTCGGACGTCCTCGGGTAGGCCCCCTGTCGGTGGCCGAAGACCTGGGGCTCAATCCCCTGGTCCTGAATTTCCGGGCTTGACCCCACGCTTCTCAGATATCCGGGTATCAGCCCCTGAGATTCCAGATATCCGGGACTCGGGTCCCAACCTCTCCAAACCTGGGGCTCTGTTTCATAGGATTCCAAAAATCTGGGGTTCAGGACCCTGCGCTCACCAGTGTCCGGGGTTCATTCCCCACGAATTCAAATATCAGATTCAGCCTCCCCCCCGTTCACATATCTGGGGTTCAGACCCCACAATCAGAAATCCGGGATTCAGCAACTGTCGCCCTCGAGGAGGAGGAGGACTGGACCGCGAGGTCAGATCAGGTTGTCACCCCCTCCCCTCCAGGGGAGGCTTCCCGGGCCCGCCCCTCAAGAAGGGCGAAAGCCGAGGAAAAGGTGGCGAGGGGAAAGGTCTCCTTGCCCCTCTCCCTGCTTGGCAGAGCCGCTGGAGGACCCCAGGAGGAAGCGGAAGCGCTGGGGCACCACAGTGACCCCTACCAGGTGAGACACGGGGTGCAGGGGCGCGGGTCCCTGTGTCTAGCTTGAGGAGAAAAGGTGCTTCTTTCTGAGAAGCTGGGCCTGGGTAGACTCTCCTCAGGATGGGGAAGCCAGCTGAGCCAGTGGTCAGCCTCTGGCTAGTCTTGGCTTCTGCTGCCACCTTCTTCCCCTTCCTCTTCCCCTCCTTGTATCTAGTTGATGGGGGACCTCAGATGACAGGGTCTGTCATGTCACCCGGGGTCACGCCCTACAGTCCTTGAGCTGATCAGATGGGTTTCCACCCTTCTGATCATTTCCCTGTTCACTTTGCCCCTCACAGCTACCCCTTCATGATTGTAACTCTCTTTCCTTTAGGGTGTTAATTCCCAGACTTCTGCTCCCCATGGTGGGTCTGCTTATCTGTTCTTTAGGCTTGGTCTGGTTGGGTTTCTTGTCCTTTCAAGGAAGTGTATGTGTACATTTGTGTTTGGGAGTTTGGGGCAGTATTTCCGCTCACCTATTGTTACCTTCCAACCTCTTGCTGTGATGGTATATGTAATCTCATTTGTCAGAAGATTTATCCTTTACAAAGTGCTTTAGGTCCATTCTCTCATGTGATCTCTGCCCCTCCCATTCATCTGGTGGGGAGCTGTTTTATTGGTGTCTTCCCATTTTACAGTTGAGCATATTGAGGCCCAGAGAGGTTGCCCAAGGTCACACAGTGGCAGAATTTGAACTCAGTCCTTGATCAAGTCTGGCCCCTGCTCCATACCTGTCTCTTGTCATCTCTTTTCTTCTATTCCTAGGTTTAGCCAGGGGTCCAGAGGAGAATGGGTTGGGATGAGATTTTAAAATGGGAGGGAGGAGAGCTTCCTTTTTAGGAGGGTTGGTCTCAGAACCTTTCCTGATGGGAGGCTCTGGCTCCTGCCTTCTGCCTCAAGGATTTCTGTTTCTACTGTGACCTTCATCTTTACCCTGATCCCCGTCTTTGACCTGGGTTCCTAAGAGGGCTGTGTCTTCCGACAAATGATAGTGATGTCTCTTAATAGTTAAAGTCAAGCTGTCGGTGGGTAGAATGATCCCCAAAGTATTAAAGCCTTGTGGTAATGACTCTGGAGGCAGGGAAGGAAAAATCCATATGCTGAATGTCTGCATAGTGTTCCTAAGTATGAGATCTCATTTAAAATTTCACAACAACTCCACACTGTAATCCATTTTACAGAAGAGAAGACCAGGTGTTAAGGAACTTACTCAAAGCCCTGTTGCTGTCTACTGTGGATGAATGCATTGGTAGTGTAGCTTAGGGTGGGCAAGCTTGGGTTTCCTCGTCTATAGCATGGAGGTAACATTGTCCATTTTAGAAGGTGGTTGTGATTTAGCACAGACCTTGGTAATCACTCAGATGTTTGTAATTTGAGGAAGAGGCCCCTTGTGGTGTTTTGCTGACATCTCTTATATGTGACCTGGGGTCCTCGGTTGGCGTTCTTGGCTGGGTGCTGGTAAAGAGGTCAGAAGATTTCTTTGGCAAGTTGTGAGCACCTGCTTTTGTGTGTGGGTGTGTGGTGGGGGTGAGGGGTGCTTGGCAGGATTGCTGGCAGGAGAATGGAGAACAGGGCCTGGGAGCTGCTTGGGGCTGGGCTGAGGGCAGTCAATCAATCTCCCAGGCTATTCTGAGCCCTCTGCACCCTGGGGGCCCACCAGAGAGTCAGGCTTACTCCTTGCCCTCCAGCTTCCAGTTGAGCTGAGGAGACAAAATTAACAACACAACAGGAAACAATGCACAACAGAATATAATTACATGCTAAATTGTTAGGTGCTTTTAAGGAGCTAGAACTCTGCCCTGGGAGAAGAGTGTCACTGAAAACTCTTTTGTACCTAAATTCCAACAAGTGCTTATCCAGGCGCCCGGCCTGGAATCCCCTGGAGGGTGGGGGTTCTTGACTGATACACTGTTGGAGTTTTCAGTATTTTTCTGACTGTGGGCTCTAGAAGCTCTCCCCAACAGTTGAGTTAGTCAGGGGAGGCTTCCTGCAGGAAGGGACCGAGCTTGGGGTGAGTTTTTGAGAGAGTAAATGAGTACAAAGGCCTGACTGGAGAGAAGAGCCTGTTTGCTGGCCTTGGAGAAGTCCTTCATTTCTATGCCTCAGTGATCTCATGCGTGAAATGGTGATAACGATCCTTCCCTTCTTGTTGTATAGGACTGTTAAAGTAGATAGGGGTAATAGTAACACCTCATAAGGTTGTGGTGAGGATTGAATGAGATAATGCCCAGAAGGTGCTTACTACATATGCTCAGTACATGTTCTTTGTGCCGGCAGTGTCCTGTACGTGTGTGATGGGTATGCCATCGGACTGGGACAAGTAAGGCAGTCCAGATTGCAGGCCCACAGAGCCAGATGCCGTTTCTCTCCGTCCTCCCATTCTGATCTCCTGTTTGCCACGGCATCCCTGGCCCTTTTTGAGAGCGAGCCTCCTCGCCCCTCTGGGCCAGTACCCACTTGTAACAATAGCCGGATTTCCACTGCCTCCGGCCTGGCTGTTTCCTGCTCTCTTCCAAAGTGTGAGAGGTTGAGGGAGGAGGGGGCCTCCACGCCAAGGGGAATGGGAAGGTGCCTGGAAATACTTGGCGCATGGGACTTGTGGGACAGGATACTTGGGGACATGGGGCTCTAGCTGGGAGGCAGAATCTTTATTCTTGAGGGGCGATTTAGGGATTATGAGGAAATGAAACTTGTTGAGGGCTGAGGGTGTTTTTGAGGATGCTGAACTCCTAGTCTTCCTGCAGTTTTAGTGACTCCAGGGACCCAGCCCCCTGTACTCTGGTTGCCAGGGCAACTTTGTTATATTTTTTTTGAAGCTTTGATGTTGTTCCTAATCTCCCCCTGCCCTTCCTTAGTAGTGCCTCCCCCTCATCGGGACTAGGGGAGAAGGCAGAAACTTGAGGGGCTGGCTCCTTTCTCTCTCTGAGGGCCCAGTCTTTGTTCTAAGGGTCCCATCTCTTCACCAGGTCAAGCCCCACTCTCAGGGCCCCCAGGGGCCACCATGCCAGCTGGGGGCCGGGCCGGGAGCCTGAAGGACCCCGATGTGGCTGAGCTTTTCTTCAAGGATGACCCAGAAAAGCTCTTTTCTGACCTCCGTGAGATTGGCCATGGCAGCTTTGGAGCTGTGTACTTTGTGAGTTAAAGCTTGGGAGGGTGGGGTAGGGACTGTCTCCCCACTGTGGACCTCCCAACAGCCCTGTATGCTCCTCTCCTCCACCACACCAGCCCTTCCTGCCCTCTCCTACTGGGCCAGCAGGTCTTCTTGCTGCCCAGTGCTTTCTGGGGGCCTTCACTACCTTCTGGTCTGGTCCTCAGGCCCGGGATGTCCGGAACAGTGAGGTGGTGGCCATCAAGAAGATGTCCTACAGTGGAAAGCAATCAAATGAGGTAGGTCGAGCTTGACAGACTAGGTAGGACATCGAGGACCCCAGTCTTAAGATACAGGCTAAGTAAATCTCTCCTCCCCTTCCTTACCTTCTCTCAGAAATGGCAGGACATCATCAAGGAGGTACGGTTCCTACAGAAGCTTCGGCATCCCAATACCATTCAGTACCGGGGCTGTTACCTGAGGGAGCACACAGCTTGGGTGAGCTAGCCCCCGACTCTTCCCTCATCTTTGCCAGTAGTCAGGCCTGTCCTTATCCTGGTTTAGTCTCCGAGGTGGGCCCTGTTCCGAGTGTTGTCATGCAGATCTTGGGAGGGAGGAAATCTATCCCAACCTCTCTAGTCCTCAGACAAACTCATAAGTCATATTATGCATCCAGAAGGAGAGGCTGAAGAGTGACATAGCCTGTTAGCAGTTGAAGTGGAGCTCATGGGCTGGAGGAGCAGGAGATTGAATGATGGGATTCAGCTGCTGGTGGTAGTGGTGTCTTGGGCTCTTTCTAAAGGAGGGCCTAACTCCAGGGACTTCCCCCACCTTTTTGTTTTCTCAGTTGTCCTTTCTCCTTGTTACTACCCTGGGGGGTGTTGCTTGAGTAGTGGCTAGGCAAGGAAGCCCTCTGTTTTGGATCTCTCCCCGAGCTATCTAGGCCAGGGATGGCCAGGTCTGCTGATCTCTGACCCTTGACTCTTCCATAGCTGGTGATGGAGTATTGCCTGGGTTCAGCTTCTGACCTTCTGGAAGGTAAGTGATTCTTTGGCCAACATGTGGGAGAAGGGAGAGGAGCAGAGAAGCTGTAGGGGATGGGTAAGGGGGAGGTAGTTCCAGCCCCACCCTGGGCTCCCTCGTTTGATGGTTTTCTCTTACTCCCCAGTGCACAAGAAGCCCCTTCAGGAGGTGGAGATTGCAGCTGTGACCCACGGGGCCCTTCAGGGCCTGGCTTATCTGCACTCCCACAACATGATCCATAGGTACAGGCAGCACTGGTGATGGCTGGGAGGGAGGGAGTGCTCTGTATACCACCCCTCCTTGTGTTGGGCCACAGTCTTCTTGGCCAAAGCCCCTGCCCAGCCTTCCTGAGATGCATGTCTTACCCCTGTGCTTTGCCTTTGGCAGGGATGTGAAGGCTGGAAACATCCTGCTGTCAGAGCCAGGCTTGGTGAAACTGGGGGACTTTGGCTCTGCATCCATCATGGCACCTGCCAACTCCTTTGTGGGCACCCCGTACTGGTGAGCGAGAGTGGTGGTGAATGGAGAGAGCTTCCGGGGTGTTGAGAGCAGGAGTTGGCAGGGTCTGGGCGGCTGATTAGCCTCTCTCTCCTGACCATTCTCCCAGGATGGCTCCAGAAGTGATCCTGGCGATGGATGAGGGGCAGTACGATGGCAAGGTGGATGTCTGGTCCTTAGGCATAACCTGCATCGAGCTGGGTAAGGACCTTTGCCTCTCTGCTCCTTTACCCTCTTTTCTCTCCACTTCTTTCTCTTTTTCTTACTTTATCCCCACACTATCCCATCCTCTGAGGCTTCCAGGCACCTGTCAATTTTGAGGATCCTTGATCCCCCAGTACAAGCATCTGTCAAACCCTGCCATTTCTTAGACCAAAACATTTCATAGCATTCATCTTTTCTTGTCCACTACTCTAGTTCTAAATCTTTTTTGAGTGCCCACAGTGTGCCATACCCTGTGCTAGTAGGTTCTGAGGGTAGAGCAGTGAATGAGGTTCCTGCTCTCTTGAAACTTATATTCAAGTGGGAGAAGTAGGCATTTTTTCTCTGTATGTGAGAAAAGCTGAATGGAAATGATACAGGAACAGTACAGCCAGAAAACAAGGGACTTGACCTAGTTAGGGGCTGAGGAAGGTCTTCTTGTAGCAGAGGTATCTAAACTGAACCACACAATAAATAATAGGTAACTGTTGGAAGACTTGTAGAGAATAGCATTACAGACAGAGAATGAGGAGCAGGCCTGGTTGGTGGCAAAGAGCTCGGTTCAGTGAGTTCATGAGGTCTTGAAGCCATGTTGAGGTTCTCTTTTCTGCCAGCCAATGCTATTGCAACAACTGTTGTAGGAAAATGTTTGTAAGCACACACACACAACCCACCCCCACCACACACACACAAGGCACAAAATAGGTGCCCGAGAAAGAGATGCTTTTAGTTACTCTTACCAATAACCTCCTGTTGTGATCTTTCCCGCTGCCAGTCTCTTCCTTCCATTCTCTTTTACATCAGAGATGTGCTGTTGTTTTCTCTCCTCCTCAGAGCCTCCCTGTTGCCTTCAAGACTGAAGCCATCCCCTTCTTACTTACACCAAGCTTAAGGCTCTTGCTTCCTAAAAGCTGGCTTTCCCCTTTTCAAGCTCCACCCCTAAGTGTGCTGTGAATATTTCCTCTTAATTACCTTTGTACCGTGTCCTTGGTCTGAGGTTGGAGATTTGGACTTGCCTTTCTCTCTATCTACACTTTTACTGTTTAAGGCCATGAACAGATAGGCGATGGAAGTATGTGAAGCAGACCAATATAAGAAAAATCTAGAGCTATCCATTTTATTGCTAATTTTTGGTAGAGAAATGTGCACAGAAAACTATTTCTCTATTATAGGAGGAAAAATAAATCTTGATTGTAAATGGCAATATTGATACTCAGTTGGTGTCAGAGAAGCAGTATGGAGGAAACTAAGGCAAACTGGAGGTTGCTATTCCCAGGAGAACAGGCAGCTATTGTTTAGCTGAGCCCATTGTTATGCAGGAATGTAGGCTTCATTTCACCAGATCTAATTTTTTTAAAAAAAGAAACTGGAAATTTAGGTTATTTCTTTGCTAGTGTCAGAATTTAACAATCATTGTTGAGGCCCAAACCCAAACAACACAAAACATTTGTCTGGGCCACAAGGGGCTTCTGGCTTGCAACTTCTGAACTAAGGCCTACCTCCATTATTCCTTTTTCCAAACAAGCTTCCCTGAAACCCCTGCAAATGGACCAACTTGAAGACCTGGCTTCCCAGCCATTTACTGTTTTGCTCTTAGGCCAGCTATTAGCACTTTGAACTTGATGTTATTCAGTCTCATTTAACCTTCTCTGTTAGACTGGAAATTCCTTGAAGACAGGGCCTGTCTGTATCTTTACTAGTACCTAAGCAAGTTTATTGCTCTCATTGGGCAACTGGTAAATATTAGCTGGGCTGGCAAGTGAATGTGCTTCCCTCTGCCTTTGTTGGTGCTTTTGTGTGTGTGGTTTTCTCTGATCCCTACCCATGTGCAGTGGAGAGGCTGGATATTGCATCTTAGAGAGGAAGGAATTGATTGAGGTTACGGGAATTGCTTAGGGTCAGGGAATGGGGGTGTGGACCAGAGTCTTCTGATTTCAGTTTCAGTCTCTGCCCACCTGCCACCTCTCACCTTCTTCCCCTTGACCTTTCTCTGTAGCGGAACGGAAACCACCGCTGTTTAACATGAATGCGATGAGTGCCTTATACCACATTGCACAGAACGAGTCCCCCGTGCTCCAGTCAGGACACTGGTGAGGACTGGGGTTTCTGGGCCCAGGGGTTAGGCCATAGGGATAAGGCTGCCTGACTCATGCCCTCCCCACCCCACCCTTACCCTTCTGTGACTTCTAGGTCTGAGTACTTCCGGAATTTTGTCGACTCCTGCCTTCAGAAAATCCCTCAAGATAGACCAACCTCAGAGGTTCTTCTGAAGGTGAGGGCTCACTGACCTAGCATTCTCCTAGAACTGAAGTTTTGTTAGAATCACGGAAACCCCTCAGTGAAAGTAGTGACTCCTGATTGTTCCTCTACCAAGAACTTCATTTATGAATTCCCACACCCATCCCCAGTGCCCGGTGGACTCTATTTTGCAAGAGTTTGTCTAGGAGACTGCCTTTATTAAGTAATAATTTGTTTTCACATCTTTCATTAATCAAAGATATATAATTGCAAGTCAGAGCTTCTGGTCAGTGTGCGATAACCAAGGTTACCGACAGTTACATTACTGGTCTAATGTAATTCAAACCAAAAGCCTATATAACCTTGTCGTGGGTAAAAATGTATGATTTCCCTAGGTGTTTTTCAAGTTATCAAAAGTAGAGGGGCCCCCATTCCTTCAGAGATCCATGGGGACCCTAGGACCCCTAGTTGGGAACTGTCTAGTTTGATCCACTTATTTTATAATTGTGGGATGCCTTGTGAGGCCCAGAGAAGCCTCATGACATGTCCAGGGGCACAGAGCACTTTGAAGACCTGGACTAGAATCCAGATCTCTGGCTATTCTTGCTTGTTAGCAGTGCCTGGAGGAACAGAGTGTCTGGGGAGTAGAGATTGGGTGGTAAAAATTAATGTGGGAGGAGGGCTTGGGACAAGGCCAGCATCAGGCTGTGGTGGGCACAGGCTCCAGGGGAGTGCCTCAGGCCAGAGGGAATGCCGGGATCCATGGATGTCGCTGAGCAGGGTGCCTGGCAGTGGGTCTCAGTGTTCTCTTCCCCCAGCACCGCTTCGTGCTCCGTGAGCGGCCACCCACAGTCATCATGGACCTTATCCAGAGGACCAAGGATGCTGTTCGGGAGCTGGACAACCTGCAGTACCGCAAGATGAAGAAGATACTGTTCCAGGAGGCACCCAATGGCCCTGGCGCGGAGGCCCCAGAGGAGGAGGAGGTGACCCAGGGTGCCCTGCCACCATCTTCACCACCATGTTGTACTTGGCTCTGAGCGGCTGCCTGGGTCCTGCTCCCCCACCCCTCTTCATACCCTGTCTCCATTTGCTACCTCCACATGCACTTGCCTTGCCCTTCACCTTCTCTGCCCAACAGCCCATGTCCTGTCCACAGGAGGCAGAGCCCTACATGCACCGGGCCGGGACGCTGACCAGTCTAGAGAGTAGCCATTCAGTGCCCAGCATGTCCATCAGCGCCTCCAGCCAGAGCAGCTCAGTCAACAGCCTGGCAGATGCCTCTGATAATGAGGAGGAAGAAGAGGAGGAAGAAGAGGAGGAGGAGGAGGAAGAAGGCCCTGAAGCCCGGGAGATGGCCATGATGCAGGAGGGGGAGCACACAGTCACCTCCCACAGCTCCATCATCCACCGGTTGCCGGTATGCAGCTCTCCCTGAGGAGGCCTGACAGCCACAGGGCCCGGATCTTAAGTTTGACTGGGTCTTCAGGGAACTCTCTGGACCCTCTGACCTCTGAGGCTTGGGCATTCCTTCCACCTTCTCTTCCTCTAGGGCTCTGATAACCTTTATGATGACCCCTACCAGCCAGAGATGACCCCAGGGCCTCTCCAGCCACCTGCGGCCCCGGCTCCCACCTCTACCACCTCTTCTGCCCGCCGACGGGCCTACTGCCGCAACAGGGACCACTTTGCCACCATCCGTACTGCCTCCCTGGTAAGCACAGCCATCTTGGGTCCCCCAGACTATTTAAGTTCAGAAATGGCTTTCTCCCTGTGGGGTGTGATTAAGTCCAGATTCCAGACTCTCTGTTGCTGTCACTTCTTCTTACCTCAACTGTCTCACCTAAATCCTCCCCTCTCGCCTCCCTTCTCTCAGTAGACTGTTTTGTTCATGTTGCCCAACTCTCACCCTGTCTTTGTGGCTAGACTTAAATAGCATCTCCTGGTGTGTCTTCCCAGGCTCCTGGCCAGCCAGGTGCTTCGTGTCCCGTGCTGTGGTGCTCCTGAACAGCATTGTGACAGGTCTGCTGGATTCTGTGCCCCTAGAGAGCAGAGATGATGTACAGGTATCTGCCTGTACCAGTAATTGGCTTGCCGGCCCCCACACCTGCCTGTATTTAATCCTTCCAGCTTTTCTGGGAGAGTGAGGGTATGACTCCATTTAAGAGATGACACAGTTGTGACTCAGAAGGGCTCCCTTTGGTAGTTCTCAAATTCTGTAACTAGTACCTTGGTCCTCTCCTAAAAGAAAGGCATGGCAGTTCATAGGAAAACTATGTGTTTTCCTAAGACATAGTTTTTTGTCTATAATTTTAGTAGACTTTTAGATTACGTTCTTGTTTAGCTGTGTTGACAGTCCTCTTGGAGGCCATTGGTTGGTCTATTATGTTCTTTTAGCCTCTACTTACAACTGGTTGTTCTGCTAGGATAACTCTTCAGACCCTCTGATGCTTGGGGCTTTGTGGTACTGTGCAAGAGGTCTGGGACTTCCAGGGATTTGGCCACCTGGCCTAGTTTGGGGCCACTGACATAGCCTTTGGATGGTGGGATCTGAGTTCGAACTTCAGGTGAGGGCATCCAGGTCCAATGTTCTTGTCATCAGGCATCCCAGGGTCTGTATTCCGCCTCCATACCTGGGCTGTAAAGGGTCTTCAGTGTTTGCCGAAGGGGAAGGAACAATCACTTTTTAGTTCAGAGTGTTCTAGATACTATTACATAGGGATCGAACTTAATTTCCACAGCCTCCTATGAGGAGGTGTTATTGCCTCCTGTAACAAAACTGAGGCTTAGCAGCATTAACTTTCTTGAAGTCACATGGTTAGGAAGTGGCAGAGCTGGGGGTCTGTGCACAGGTCTGTCTTGATTCTTTTACCTACTTTTGAATCAGTCTGAATTATCCCTACTTTTAGGCAAGACCCCGTGTTCAATCCCTTTTCTCGTCTGATGGGGTCACACCAACCCATGAGGGAGATGATGTCTCTATTCTCCAGTGGAGGTGGCAGGCTCAGAGAGGTTAAGTGAGGAAGGTATCAAATGAGAATTAAACCCATGCATCTAAAACTCAAGTTTTTGCCCATACAGCACGAAGACTGTGTGTGTGTTAATAACACAGGCCAGAGCTGTGGCTCACTCATCCTTTTTCCCTTCTCAGGTCAGCCGTCAGATTCAGGAGCATGAGCAGGACTCAGCCCTGCGGGAGCAGCTGAGTGGCTATAAGCGGATGCGACGACAGCACCAGAAACAGCTGCTGGCGTTGGAGTCACGGCTGAGGGGTGAGCGCGAGGAGCACAGTGCGAGGCTGCAGCGGGAGCTCGAGGCACAGCGGGCTGGCTTTGGGGCTGAAGCTGAAAAGCTGTCCCGGCGGCACCAGGCCATTGGGGAGAAGGAGGCGCGAGCCGCTCAGGCCGAGGAGCGGAAGTTCCAGCAGCACATCCTTGGGCAGCAGAAGAAGGAGCTGGCTGCCCTGCTGGAGGCGCAGAAGCGAACCTACAAACTGCGGAAGGAGCAGCTGAAGGAGGTGGGTCTGGGCCGAAGCTGTGGGTGGGGTTGGTAGGGGGTGAGGCAGACCCTGACCCCCTGGCTCTCCCACTGCTGTTTCCTAGGAACTCCAGGAGAACCCCAGCACCCCCAAGCGGGAGAAGGCTGAGTGGCTTTTGAGGCAGAAGGAGCAGCTACAGCAGTGCCAGGCAGAGGAGGAGGCTGGGCTGCTGCGGCGGCAGCGCCAGTACTTTGAGCTGCAGTGTCGCCAGTACAAGCGCAAGATGCTGCTGGCACGCCACAGCCTAGACCAGGACCTGCTGCGAGAGGTAGGCCTCCCCCTCCCCCGGTCGCCTCCCAGGTCCCAGGCTCCTGCCCTGTTTCATCTGCCTCACTTGGGACCATCTTTCCTTTCTGCCCTCATTCATGTTGGGTTGGCTTCTCTTCAGCATCTCTCTGACTTCTTGTGCCCACCAGACCCTGCTCGAGTTCCCTACCTGCCAGGAGCTTGGCACCCTTCCCCTTTTCACCCACACCCCTCATCTCCCCGTCCTCAGTTCCCTTGCCAAGGAGCCCTGGGGTTCTCGTTTCCTTGACACTGTCAGGGCTTTCTAACTGCTTCCTGGGCCCTGCCTCCTTTTGCCTCAGGACTTGAACAAGAAACAGACACAGAAGGACTTGGAGTGTGCGCTGCTGCTGCGGCAGCACGAGGCCACGCGGGAGCTGGAGCTCCGGCAGCTGCAGGCTGTGCAGCGCACTCGGGCTGAGCTCACCCGCCTGCAGCACCAGACGGAGCTGGGCAACCAGCTGGAGTACAATAAGCGGCGTGAGCAGGAGTTGCGGCAGAAGCACGCGGCCCAGGTTCGCCAGCAGCCCAAGAGCCTCAAAGTACGTGCAGGCCAGCGTCCCCCGGGCCTCCTACTCCCCGTTCCTGGGGCTGTGGGACCACCTAACACAGGCGCCCCTAGAGAAGAGCAGCGCGGCTCACCTGGCCAGGAGGCAGTCCTGGACCAAAGAATGCTGGGAGAGGAGGAGGAAGCGGTTCCAGAGAGGATTCTGGGGAAGGAAGGGGCTGCCTTGGAGCCAGAGGAGCAGAGGATACTAGGGGAAGAGTCAGGAACCGCTAGCCCCAGTCCACAAAACCTTGAGAGTTTGGTTGATGAGGAGGTTTGGGGACTACCTGAGGAGGAGACGGAGGAGCTTAGAGTGCCATCCCCAGCACCGCAGGAGAGGAGCATTGTGGGCCAGGAGGCATCTGTGGAATGGAGGTTGTGGGGGAAGGAAGATGGCAGCCTCTTGGGTGAGGAGTTTGAGCTTGACTGGGTCCAGGGTCCAGCACTAACCCCAGTCCCTGAGGAGGAAGAGGAAGAGGAGGAGGGGGCTCCATTTAGGACCCCAAGGGATCCTGGAGATGGCTGTCCCTCACCAGACATCCCTCCGGAACCCCCTCCAACACATTTGAGGCCAGGCACTACTAGCCAGCTCCCTGGACTCCTGTCCCATGGCCTCCTGGCTGGACTCTCCTTTGCAGTGGGGTCCTCCTCAGGCCTCTTGCCCCTACTGCTTCTGCTGCTGCTTCCAATGCTGGCGGCCCAGGGTGGGGGCGGCCTGCAGGCAGCCCTGCTGGCCCTTGAGGTGGGGCTGGTGGGCCTGGGGGCCTCCTACCTACTTCTTTGTACAGCTCTGCACCTGCCCCCCAATCTGTTCCTACTCCTGGCTCAGGGCACCGCACTGGGGGCCGTCCTCAGTCTGAGCTGGCGCCGAGGCCTCCTGGGCGTCCCTCTGGGCCTTGGAGCTGCCTGGCTCCTCGCCTGGCCAGGCCTGGCTCTACCTCTGGCAGCTCTGGCGGCAGGGGGCAAATGGTTGCGACAGCAGGGCCCCCGGATGCGCCGGGGCATCTCTCGACTCTGGTTGCGGGCTCTGCTGCGCTTATCACCCATGGTCTTCCGGGCCCTGCAGGGCTGCGGGGCCGTGGGGGACCGGGGCCTATTTGCACTGTACCCCAAGACCAACAAGGATGGTTTCCGCAGCCGTATTCCTGTCCCTGGGCCCCGACGGGGTAATCCTCGCACTGCCCGAGACCCACTAGCCCTTTTGGCCAGGTTTTGGGCCCTGTGCAAGGGCTGGAACTGGCGCCTGGCCCGGGCCAGCCAAAATTTAGCCACCCACCTGCCCCCCTGGGCTGTCCACACACTGGCCAGTTGGGGCCTGCTTCGGGGTGAGCGGCCTAGCCGTATCCCCCGGCTGCTCCCACGCAGCCAGCGCCGGCTGGGCCCTCCTGCTTCCCACCAGCCATTGCCAGGGATGCTCGCTGGGCGGAGATCCCGAGCCCGCCAGTCCCGGGCCTTGCCTCCCTGGAGGTGACCAACTCCAGCTCCTCCCCAGCCCAAATCCAGAGCATTGAGCACTTTATCTCCCACTACTCAGTGAAGTTTCTCCATTCCCTGGCCTCTCCTCCCATTCACCTCCCCCCACCCCTCACCTCACCCCCCAGCCCTTCGGGCCTCTAGACAGGCAGCCGCCTCCACCATGGAGTCTGGAGACAACACTGTGTTCTCCTGATGCTCCTCCCCACCCTAAGTTATTGCTGTTCTCCCGCTGTGTGTGTGCTCATCCTCACCCTCATCAACTCAGGCCTGGGGCCAGGGGTGGCAATGGGTGGGAAGAGGCATGTTTTTTTGTTTTTTTTTTTCTCTCTTTGATTTTGTTTTTCTGTCTCCCTTCCAACCTGTCCCCTTTCCCCCACCAAAAAAAAGAAAAAGACAAACACAAATAAAATATCTGAGCGGAACTGTACCTTTGGCCCAGGCTGCCTCTGTCTGCTTTGTCCTGCCGCCTAGCCTCCCCGGTATGCCCCCAGTCTGGACCCTTGGCCCCCAGTTCCATGATCTTTTCACCCCATCTACGTTATCTCAACCCCTTTCACTCCTCAGCCTCATCTTCCCTATCTTCATAGCTTCATTGCACCATGACCACTACCAGCTCGGCGGGGCTGGGCCCCTGTTGAGCTGCTTGGTCCCACGGTTCCCCTGTATGTGGATTCCTCCCAGAGAGTGCTCAGGTCCTGGGTCCTTTCATCCTCATTCACTGCCTTTTCTCCCAACCCACTCCCTGTGTGGTTCCCTTCTGTCTGGGAGCTGAGTTTCTCTCCTGGCATCAGGGATGGGGGATGGGACTGCAAACCCTTCGCAGTAGGGGGTGGTGAGTTTGGGGGCCCAGACAGTGTGTGGGCCGTGGAAATGGGATTGGTTGTGGGCTTGGAGTGGGAGCTAAGTACACAAGGGCTGGGCTGGAATGTGGAGGTCTGGTCAGGGTGGCAGCTGCTGGCCTGTTGAAGTTGTCAGGCCCTTTCTGGCTACCGCCTTTGCCCCTTTCCCTTGTGTGGCCCGAAATGGGCCCACCCTTTCTTATCCATTTCTTGGCTTGGTGCTTATCCTTCCCTCCCTCCCACCCTGAGGTGATGAACTTGGGACTTCCTCTGTCTTTCCTCAGCTTTGTTGCTGTCTTCCATGGGTGTGTTGAGTGACTTGGTTTTCTCACTCATGTATATTCTGTATCTGCTCACAGGCATCTATCTCTAGGTCATATTTTCTTCCTCCTCTGCATGGTCAAAACTTCTTGTGTGCACTTAGTACTTGAAAGATTCTCAGTTCCCTCTTTATGAACTCTCCTGCTGTTTCTTGTGAGTTGTCCACCCAACTCTGAACATGTTCTTGGAAGCTGTCTTGTTCTCTTTGCGTCTCTTGCCCACTGAGCATCTTCTTGATCTCTCTCCGTACAACCTCATCTCTCCATGTCTGTCTGTATACAGCTCCCCCGCCCCCTCTGTCTAACATGTTTTCTGTTTCTCTCCCTCTCCCTGTCTCTGCTGCTGTCTCCTCTCCTCCTCTCTTTCTTCTCCCCCTCTCCCCTGGTTGTTCCTCCTCCTCCCTTCTGCCCCCATCTCCCTTTGGTCCGTCCACTGCATAGTCTAAGGAGCTGCAGATCAAGAAGCAGTTCCAGGAGACGTGTAAGATCCAGACTCGGCAATACAAGGCTCTGCGGGCCCACTTGCTGGAGACCACGCCCAAAGCTCAGCACAAGAGCCTCCTTAAGCGGCTCAAGGAAGAACAGACCCGCAAGCTGGCAATCCTAGCCGAGCAGTACGACCAGTCCATCTCAGAGATGCTCAGCTCACAGGCGGTGAGGCCTGGGGTCCAGGGAGGGAACATGGTGGAGGTTGGCCTTTGTATTTCCAGCTTAGCTGTGAACACTGGAAGTGGGGAGTGTAGAGAGAGAGAGGGCTTTTTGTTCTTGGGAAACTCAGATACTCTCCCACTGTTGGGATTCTCTGCAATGGTTTTATTATTTTTCTTTAAGTATTTTCTTAAGGTCTTGACAAAGCCAGCCTGCCTACTCCACCGAGAACTACCAAGGAAAGAATGGCTGTACTTTTTTTCCTGGGTCTGAGTTAGTTTAATGTGTGAACAGGGAGCAAATCAAAATTAGTGTGGCCTTCAGGCCAGTTTGGAGGGTTTTGAAAGCTGCTGTTAGTGATCACATGACACTGGAATGGGTCACTTAAAATAACACAGTATATAAAGTAAAAGTGTCCTAATTCATTTGCCATTCCCTCACCTAATCCCACCTCTCAGAGGTAATTGTTAAAAATGAAATGTATTAGATTTTTTTCCTATGCATATTTGGAAAATTATATTAAAATTTTAAACCAAAATGGAATCATACTTTGCAAACTGTCCTCTTGACTTCTTTTTCCACCTAATATTTCTTGGACATCTTTCCATGTCAGTACATGTCTCATTTTTTAAGAGCATAGAATTTTCCATGGTATGGATGTACCATAATTTATTTAACCCATCCCTTATTGGTGGACATTTAGGTTGTTTCCAGTATTTTGCTATTACAACGCTTCAGTGAACATCTTCGAGCACATGTGCAAGTATACGTGGGGGATAAATTCCTGGAAGTGTAATTGCTGTGTCACAGGGTATGACGACCTTTCATTCTGATAGATGTTGAGACTGGCTGCTTCTTGAAACCTTAGGGCCCAGGCCTACTGGGGCAGGGGAGGATTGTGGGGGTCTGGGAGGAGGCCCTTAAAACGTGTTCTTCCTGATCTCTAGCTGCGGCTTGATGAAACCCAGGAAGCAGAGTTCCAGGCCCTTCGGCAGCAGCTGCAACAAGAGCTGGAGCTGCTCAATGCATACCAGAGCAAGATCAAGATCCGCACGGAGAGTCAGCATGAACGGGAGCTTCGGGAGCTGGAGCAAAGAGTAGCCCTGAGGCGGGCCCTGCTGGAGCAGCGGGTGAGAGGGCTGGGCTTCCAGGATGGGCTGGGGAGGGCAGCCCCCATCCTGGATCCTCTAACCTCTCTTCTGGGTACCCCAGGTAGAAGAGGAGCTGCTGGCCCTGCAGACAGGGCGCTCTGAGCGAATCCGGAGTTTGCTTGAGCGGCAGGCCCGTGAGATTGAGGCTTTCGATGCTGAGAGCATGAGGCTGGGCTTCTCCAGTATGGCTCTGGGGGGCATCCCAGCTGAGGCTGCTGCCCAGGGCTATCCTGCTCCACCCCCTGCCCCCGCCTGGCCCTCCCGGCCAGTTCCTCGTTCAGGGGCGCACTGGAGCCATGGCCCTCCTCCACCGGGCATGCCGCCACCGGCCTGGCGTCAGCCCGCTCTCTTGGCTCCCCCGGGCCCCCCAAACTGGCTGGGACCCCCGGCACAGAGTGGCACACCCCGTGGTGGAGCCCTGCTGCTGCTAAGAAACAGCCCCCAGCCCCTGCGGCGAGCAGCCTCAGGGGGCAGTGGCAGTGACAGTGTGGGCCCACCTGCGGCTGCAGTGCCTGGGCCTCTGAGCCGCAGCACCAGTGTCGCTTCCCACATCCTCAATGGTTCCTCCCACTTCTATTCCTGAAGTACAAGGTGGATATGAGCAGATGAATGAGGCAGGGGTGGGTGGAGCCTGATCCTGGAGGGCTGTAAGCCTGAGGTCCACCCAAGGGTGGGGGATAGGATGTTGGCTCCAGCTCCTCCCCTCAGACCTCATCTCATGAGCTTCTTGGGCTGGCCAGCGGCCCAAGGCCAGCTTGGGCATAGGTGCCTCAAGGCTGACCGGAGTCCTTGCCTCCCCACCATGGTGCCAGGGTTTCTCTCCATCACGGCCTCGGGAAAGGAGGGAGATATGTGTGTCAAATATTTATCTAGTCCCCTGGGGGAGGGGGAAGGGTGGGTCTAGATATATTATATAAAGAGAACTATACTACCCCCTAGAATGGGGCCATGGACTGGGGACGCCAGGCCCCCAGACTTGGGATGTGGCAGAGCAGGTCTGGGGCCTGGGAGGGAAGAACGGGAGGAAAAGGCCTTCCTGAAAGGAGATCAGGATGGGGTCTTGGGGTCAGGATGCCTGGGTCTCTCCATTCCCCCGTTGCTGTCTGACGTCCTGTGCCGTCTTGTCCTTCTATCTTTTTTTTTTTTTAATTGAGATCAGAGCTGGGGCAGGTGAACAAGATTAAAATCTTGGAAGGGGCTGCCTGGGGGCAGCCATGAAAGCCCCTCCCAGCTATGGGGCTGGCACAGAGCCCTACTGCAAGCTTTTAATAAACTGTTGGTTATTCTGACAGATCCCAGGACTCACCTTTTCTGTCTTAACGTGTGAAGGGATGTTCAGTGGCAGGTGATAGTGTTACTTGAACTCACTGGGCTGTGTAAAAATTTCAGTGACTTCATTGATTTTGGACATGACTGAATCTAGATCTTCAGAGGAAGCCATCAGTCCCTGGACCTCTGCTTCCCTTTGCTTTGGCTTCAGATTTTCAGAAAGTTCACTCCACCCACAAGCCCCTGGCAGCTCCAGGCTTACAGCTTACTAACAACCTCAACAGTAAGAATTCCAGCAGTCCTGAAGTGACTCCATTGGTTTGATCTGCAGCCAGAGGCCTCCAGTACTCCAATTGGTCAGGTTTAGATCTTGTACCCTCCCCTTTAAAGACTGAAAGAGTCAGCCCATGAACTAAGTGGCTGTTTCCAGGAGGGAGAAGAAAGACATAAACAACAGCTGTTCCCCAGTCCTTTCATTCTGTGTTTCACATTCTTCTTAAGGCCAGTTATTCATATCCTCCTCCCAGCTAGGCGTTAGGTTATCAGACAGCTAAAAAGCAGGGTGGCTAGAGGGGCCCACTGATCAGGCTGGAGGAAGGAGCCACACTTCTCAAGACTGGATGGCAGAGTCTGGAGGCTGGGACTTCTTTTGGAGAATCAGAGAAAGTACAGGGAATCAGACCATGGGGGACAGTGGCTGCTCCTCAGTTTCCTGGACAGGGGTTAAGAGTGGGGGACCAGTTTTGACAAGGTGATTCAAACACTCCTTTATTGAGTCTTTAAAAATAAATCCCTGTAAACACCTTAAATTTAAAATGTGGAGCTGAGAAGTAGAATCCCAACAGCTTGGGTCCGTGGGGGCTGCGGGTCCTCTGAAGAAAGCTGATTTCTGCTCTGTAGGCAGAGTTGGGGGTTGTGGTGAGAGGAATGCTGTATATGCTTTCTACCAGAGGAAAGTCCCTCCTGGGGGTGGGGGAGCTCAGTTGCTCTCGCCATCACTGCTGATGATGCCCCGCAGATGTGACCAGTCTGGGGGTGGGGGACGGGGCCGCTCTTCGTCTGAGTCCAGGGTCCTGCGGTATAGCTCCCCAGGTGGGGCTGCTTCTCCTGAAGGATTCCAGGCTGTGCGTCTGCGTGGCCGGCCTACAGGGCAGGAGAAAGCAGCAGAGGAGTTGGACAAAGTCTGCGTCCCACCCTCTCCTGGGGAGTGGAAGGAAGCCCCTCACCTGAACTGCTGATGATGTTGGTAATGTCCAAAGAGGCCACCTCGGCTGCCTCTTCCCGCTGCTCCTTCAGGGCCCTACACTTCTCTAAGGAAGGGTTACCTGGAACAGAAGCAGCTCATGATCCTCCCTCCCCAGTAGCCAATTCCCTCTCTCTGCACCCCCAGGGCACAGCCAGCCTCACCCTTCATGCCCAGGGCTTCCAGCTCTGCCCGGAGAACACTCAGGCGTTCCTTGCGTGAGCGGCAGGAACCCAGCAGCTTCTTGTAGTTTCGATGGGCACCACAGGCCCGGATGTAGCGCTTGAGCCTCCTCACAGCGGGGTGGTCCTCACCAGAGCGACCAGAGTCAGCCTGGCAACCGAAGACAGCAGCTGAAGGCCAAGCCTTCTGGGCTGGACTCAGGGTCTCCCTCTTCCCTGAGGGTGGCCTCCCACCCCATCTTCAATCCTCACCTTCCTGCTTTTACGTTCTGGACTGCCATCTGTGGAAGAGGAGGAGGAACTTAGTGTCCTGCCTTTCTTGGAGCTCTTCTTGGAAGAGCGGTTCTTCCTCTCCTTCTTGGGGCTCCCCTCTGCCTCACTGTCACTCACTTCCTTCTCTGAGTCACTTGCCTCACCACTGACACTCCCCTCTTTGGCTGTCTTGCCAGTAGGTTTCACCTTCCTCGGGATGTCTTCTGTATCCTCCTCGCTGCTTCCACTCTGCCTTTTCCCACCCTTCCCCTGGGTCCTATCTTTGTGCTTCCTCTGTACTAGGGGCTCTTCATCTTCCTCACTGCTATCGCCAGGGCTTGCTGCTGCTTTTTCCTTCTGTTCCTCTCTGTCCCCCTGGTCTCCCAGCAGTCTTGCTGCCCTGCTTTTCTGCTTACAGCTCCTTTCCTCTGGAACAGACCTTTTCCCTCCACTGCTCTGGGCTGTGGGTTTCCAGTCCTCCTCTTCTTCTCTGTTCTCTTTCTGCTTTGTTACGGTCTCTTCCTCCTCACTCTCCTTTTCACTTTCCTGGTGGCTCTTAGCGCCTTTCTTTCCCTCTGTTTTCTTTCCTGGCCCCTCGGCAGGTTCCTCCTCACTGTCCTCACTTTCCTGGCTGGCCTGCTTCCTACAGCCTGAGGCCTTGCCTGGTGCCTGCTTGGTCTTTGTCCCAGGCTTCTTCCTAGTCCTGCCCTTGGACTCCTTTTCCTCCTCCTCTTCACTGCTCTCTTCTTTCCAGGCCTTTCTCTTTCTGGCAGAGCCCTCTTCCTCCTCCTCACTGCTCTCCTTCACCACCTCCTTCTCTAGTCTGATCTTTGCAGTCAGGTCCCTCCGTTGTTCCTCATCACTGCTTTCAATTGCTTTCTTTGAGACTTGATTTGGACTCTCATCCTCGGTTGGAGTGACTTCTGCTGCCATCCCATTCTTTGCTGAGGGGTTGAGGCGGTCTGGACTGGAAGCTGCAGAGCTGGGCTCTGAAAAGTGGAGAAAAAGAAGGTTGGGATGGGTTCCTCCTGTCCCCTCCCCCTCCACTTGGGACAGGTTGCCTCGAATCCTGCTTTGACGGATGGAAGGAAGGGCAATAGGAAAAAGCTCTCAGTTCACCATGTTTCTAGTTCTTGACTCCTGGGCCACAGCTAAGTTCTTGGGACGTAAAACGGCGCCAAGACGTGTCCAACTCTTGCGACCTATGGACTGTAGCCTGCTAGCTCCTTTGTCCATGGGATTTTCCAAGCAAGAATACTGGAGTGGGCTGCCATTTCCTTCTCCAGGGGTTCTTCCCGACCCAGGAATTGAACCCAGGTCTCCAGCATTGCAGGCAGATTCTTTACTGACTGAGCTACGCGAGAAACATGTCCAATAAATATTTTTTGAATGAACCAACTATGCAGAAGGCACTAACCTGACTCTGAATTGAAACGGAACTTTTTTCTCTCTGGGTCACGGCAAGGGGTGGGAGACCTCTTCGCCTTTTTGCCAATGTGGGGCCTCTCTTCCTTCGCACTCGCTTCATCCACCTGTGTGTGCGTCAAGAGAGCCAAACGTATAGCAACGAAGGGTTCTGCCGCACCCCTCTTAGGCCCCTCCTCCTGGGCCACAACCCCCGCCCGCGTTGGCCCAGGGTCACGCCCACACCTGCATCTTCAGCAGCTCCTCCTCCACCAGCCGCTTCAGCGCCTGCTTCTCCTCAGGTTCCAGGTGGTCGCGGCCCGCGTGAGCCAAGAATCGCCGCCGCACGATGGAGTGCGTAAGCGTGCTGCGGAAACACGTGTCAAGACGGAGTCCTTGTCCCGCCCCTGCCCTTTCCAACCCCAACTCCAACCTCCGGTGCACCTGAGGTCCGGGTGGCCTTGGAAGAAGCTACGGGTGAACTCCTGCATCTCATTCTCCCGCGCCATTTTGCTCCACCTGATATCGGCGGCTCCCGCCTTTTTTCTTGCCGGCCTCCGTCCAAGCGTTTGACAGGAGGTTGCGCACGCGCAGTGCCGTGACGTTGGGAGGCAGGAGACCGTGTCGGTCGCTCGTAGCTTGGGCCGAGTTTGCCAGACAAAACTTGTTTTTGCCGGGCAGTTGGAGGGTCTCGTGGCTCCTTCCTTTTCTCAGAAGGAATCGCTTTTTAAAGTTCTCTTTAGAAACCGATTCAGAGCCGGCTACACCTTTGACTGTAACGTAATCAAACCGCGACGCTGCCTCCGTTCGTGGTCGCGGGCAACGACTAGGCCTCTGTAACTATGAAAGACAGACGGAAAAGGGCGTCCTCGCCTGAAGACTAGGAATCTCAAGGGAGAATGTCTTCTTGTGACTTCAAATCGCTAAGCACATTTCGAATCAGTTGAGGGTGCCCTCCAGCGTCCTCCATCTTTGTGACATCACGCTTCGCTTCCGCGCCATCTTCCACGTATATCCCGTAAGCAACGTTCCTTTCCCGGTACTGCTCCGGTGCGCAGTTCGTGCGCTTAAGATCCCTGAGCGCGGGGCACGCCGGGAGTTGTAGTGCCCGCGGACCCAGCCCTGCCGAGTCCCCGGAAGTTGAGGCGGGAGAGGCCGGGCTGAACCGGCTCGGCGTAGCGGGACTTCGGACTACAGCTGAGGCGCTCCTCCCGGAGTCGGTCATGAACGGACCGGCGGACGGAGAAGTGGACTACAAGAAGAAATACCGGAATCTGAAGCGAAAACTCAAATTCCTCATCTACGTGAGTGCCAGGGTGGGAAGGTGGTAGGGGGTGAGGCCTGGCGCCGGTAGGTCGTCAGTTTACCTGTGTGTAAAGGGAGCAGGGTGAGCTGTGGTCGGCTTCCAGGCCCAGTTTACGACGGCTGTTGGCTCAGCGCGCATCTTGCCCGTGGTACAGGAACACGAGTGCTTCCAGGAGGAACTGAGGAAGGCGCAGAGGAAATTGTTGAAGGTGTCCCGGGACAAGAGGTAAGGCACGTTGAGGGAGGAGAGAAGCCAGAGGGTGATATGGCTCCTGTGGATCTGCATTCGGACCCTATTCTGGAATGGGCAACAAATGCATGAGGCCGGATAGATGGGGCGAGGGCCCGGAGGACATTGCAGTGATGAGAATAACCACTCTTGTTCTCCTGGCCTCTTCCCTCAGTTTCCTCCTAGATCGACTTCTGCAGTACGAGAACGTGGATGAAGACTCTTCTGGTGAGCAAGGTCATGAAAAATTGGTAGAGGACATGCTCCTGGCACTCCAGCAAGCTTCCTAGGTCCTCCCTTTAGGCCTTAGAGGCCAGGGCAGCCTAGTTGCTGGCCCTACTCCTCTGCTATTCCTTCACTGAAGTAATAGTGGGTATCTACTGTGTTTCAGACACTGAGCTTTGTACACGGGATGCAGTGGTAACCAAGATAGACAAACCTCTTGGAGTCTGTATTCTAGTTGCCAGGAATAAGTAAGCAAAGAAGTAAATTAGAATTTTAGATTTGAAGGGAATAAAATCAGGGTTAAGTGGTAGTCCTTGGAATAGAGCAGGGGTTGATAAGCTTTTTCTGTGAAGGGCCGAAGTAATAAATCTTTGGCTTTGCAGAACATACCATTTTTACTCAGCTCTGCTGTCATAGTTCCTAAACAGCTATAGGTGTTGTGTAAATAAGTGAACATGGCTGTGTTTCAATAAAACTTTATTTATAAGCACTGAAATTTGGATTTCATAAAGTTTTCACGTCATGAGATCTCTTTCTTTGGATTTGTCTTTTTCCCTAACCAACAATTTAAAAATGTAAAAGCCATGCTTGGTTTATAGAGCATACAAAAGCAGATGGCCGGGAACATTTCAAGAGAGGGGCTTTTCAGGAAGTAATGTTTGCGCTGGGACCTCAATAGGAAGAAGCCCATCTTGTGAAGATAAGTGAGAGATTTCGTAGCAGAGGGAGTCACAGATGCAGATTCTCTGACGTAAGACTGTACCAGGTTGTTTGAAGAGCAGAAGAGCTGAAGCCTAAAACGCAGTGTTCTCAAACTTTTTGAGCACTGTTGGCAGTCAGTAATATATTTTACATCATGACGGACCCTCACATACCTCCTTACTTATAAGACAGAATTGAACAAAACAACATTAAGATCACCATTTGCAGCTCTGATACTTTTTAGACTGATTTTTTTTTTTCCTTCAAAAGTGGTAGGTTAAATTTGTGACCCACTATTAGGTTGATACCCACAGTTTGAAAAAGCCCTCAGATTGGCCTTTGTGGCCCTGTTTTTCTCATAAGCCAAGTCACCTTTCCATGGTGTCTAGAGCAGGGATCAGCAAACAGCCAGCCAGGTTGCTTGTTTTTATAAATGATATCTTGCTAACACATGCAGCACCCATTCATTTACATATCTTAGGAGAACAGTAAATGAGGTCGGAAAGTACAATCAGGCCAGCCCATGTATCTCATGGCAAAACATTGAGCGTTTATTCTAGTTTCTCATTGCCTTCCTGGAGGTCTTTCAGTTAACATCCTGTTGAGGGAAACTTCAGGATAGGCAGCAATAAGGGAACCCAGCATGTTCACAGTCCGTGGGATATATCTGAGAAGCAAGAGCCAGAGATGTAATCCACCTTTATATCCCCGAGAAGCCCACACATGACACTGCCTGGCACAGCGAGGAGGGCCCTGACTCTTGAGAATAGAAAGTTATGGAAGAATCAGCCATCAGCTGGGCCTGAGGGATTCTGGGAGACTTTTCAGAGAGGTGACATTTAATCTCTGCTGCTTAAAGGATATCTGAGAAGAGCAAGTGGGAATAGTATATTTCACCTGTAAGTAGTTACTTGTTAAGTGAACGATGGGCCTTCTTGATAGAGACCCAACCTGGGGAATGACTTTTAGCTTTGAGAAAACAGGTTGGTGTGATGT
The DNA here is from genome assembly GCA_007570785.1 of Antilocapra americana. NCBI lineage: Eukaryota > Metazoa > Chordata > Mammalia > Artiodactyla > Antilocapridae > Antilocapra > Antilocapra americana. Next base: position 661,432 of record ML662465.1, read on the forward strand.
GAATGCAGTGTCATTGGGAGACCAGAAAGGTAGATCACGGCCATAATAAGCATTTCAAATGCTGGCTGGCCTCAGGAAGGATGTGATCAGTTTTACATTTTAGGTTATGCTGGGGTTGGGGAGGACAGAGTGGCAGGAGTGGTAAGATTCCTGAGCAGGTGACTTTGACATGGTGGCGACCTGATCTCTTGTCAGTTGGAATGGGTAGCAGTAGGTGAAGTAAGATTTAAGGAGCACATTACCAGGAGCCTGGATGTGGGGAGTGGAGTAGAGGTTAAGTGCTAAGACAGCTCCGAGGCAACTAAGAACATAAAGTGGTCAGGAGCTGGAGGCCTGGGTACAAGCCCGTCCCGCACCTTCATTTCCGAGCCTCAGGGACTGCATCTGGAAAGCAGAGGTGCCGCTCTCCCCTTCCTCTTGGAATACTTCTGAAGACAATGAGAGGCAGCAAATGTCAAGCACCTGTTCAGAGCCTGGCACATAGGAAATGCTTGACAAATGTGTTAGCATGGAGGAGCCCAGGCAGGAATTAGGGTGTAAAGGGCATTTTAAGAAGCTGGGGAAGCTGTGGGCCTCTCCACAATAGCACCTGTGTGCCCTTCAGGTTCACCAGAGCCCTTCTGTAGAGTTGAGATTACAACCCTCGGGTAGATAGGGGACCCCCTCCAACCTCCCTACTGACCAGCCCTTACCCTCGACAGACTCGGATGCCACTGCATCTTCAGACAACAGCGAGACAGAGGGGACGCCCAAGTTATCAGACACCCCTGCCCCTAAGAGGTGAGACAATCATTCTTTCGAGGAGGTGGGAGGTGGGGAGGGCACAGGCCACCTCTCTGCCTCTGACCCCCTCCCCTGTCCTTTCTCCAGGAAGAGAAGCCCTCCGCTGGGGGGCACTCCCTCCCCCTCCAGCCTCTCCCTGCCTCCTTCAACAGGGTTTCCCCTTCAGGCCTCCAGGGCCCCCTCCCCATACCTGAGCTCGGTGAGTTGGGGGTCAGGGGTGGGAAATGGTCTGATGCCTGGGAAAAGGTGGGCATCATTTGGGCAGAGGGGCTGCACCTCAGGGTGAAGCCAGCCCAGCACCAAGGACATCTGTCTGGGGGTGGCCAGCAGGTGTCCCTCGGAGGGGTGTGAGTTGGGGCTGCCCACTCCTCTCTGGTGTAGGAATGGGGGACAGGCGTGACTGAGGAGAGCAGACTCCAGGACACAGTCCTGCTGCTGTCCCTTCCTGTCTGTTCTCAGGAGCCACACTCATCACCATCTCTTGTTTTTCCATTCTTCCTCTTGTTTGCATTTCTTCCCTCCACCCCCACCCCATCCACTCCATTTCCCATCTCCATCCCCTCACTCCTGCCTGCAGCTGGCTTCCCCCACCTACCCCTCATTCCCTTCCGACTACCTGGCCCTGCAGCTGCCCGAGCCCAGCCCCCTGAGGCCCAAGCGGGAGAAACGGCCCCGCCTGCCCCGGAAACTCAAGGTACCCTGTCTGGGGGACATTAGGGAGGGGCCAGAACGGCAGGACAGCCATCTGAGGGAGGCTCAAGACGGCTCTAGGCTGGGGACCTGGCCTAGAACTATGAAGGACTTATGTGGGACTGCTCCCAGGGGCCCAGCCCAGGGCTGGGTGCTGAGGGGTGGGTCCCAAAAGTCCTGGCTCCTGCAACACCAGTAAGGTCAAGCCCAGCCTCGGGACAGAGTGAAGACTGCTGGGGGCCAGGCTTCTTTTCACGAGTGTTCTGTGATCCCAGGGAGCCCCCGAGGAGGGATGGAGTTGTGGAATCTAGAATGAAGTCAAGGTTGCACCACTTAAAAACCACGTGACCTTGACCCTCTAGGTCTCAGATTGTGTGTATGAAGGGAGTGATCAGACCATATGTAATCAGCAAGAACTGTGGCGCGCCTCCTGTGTACCAAGCATTATTCTAGGTGGTGCAGATAGAGTAGTGAACACAACAAAAATTCCTACCTTCTCAGAGCCCACGTTCTTGAAGGGATAGGTGGAAAATAAGATAAATAGGTCACAGTGTAGACAAATGGATTCAGGTAAAGAATCCATCTTACAGTTGGGTGGTCAGAAATTTAAAAGGGAATGAGCAGCAGACCTTTGGCTGTCTGGAAAGTGTTTCATTTAGGAAGGAAGCCAGTGTGGTCAGAGGAAAGTGAGAAAGAGTGTCCAGAGTACAAGTCAGAGCAGCACCTGAGGGGCAAGGACGTGGAGGGCCTCAGAGGTGTTGGTAAAGATGTGGGCTTATCCTGTGAGTGAAATGGGAGCCATGGGAGAAGATGGGGCCTAGTGGAGTCTGATCTGACAGACATGTTAAGAACATTGCTTGACACTGCTGTGAATAGTCTAGGGGTTGGGGCAAGGTCAGGATGGAAGTGGGGAGACCAGTGAGGAGGCTACTGCAGTCAGTGAAGCAGTATGGGGAAGGGTGGAAGTCGATGATGGGTCTCTTTCAAAGAATGAGCCCTGGGAAGAGCTGTGAGAGAGAGGGGCGTGGACAGTGACTCCAGGCGGTTTGGCCTGAGCAGCTGAGGAAGTGGAGTGGCCCTTCTGAGTCGGGGAGGACTGGGAGGAGCACGTTTGGGAGGGAAGGTGAGTTTGGCTTTGGACATGTTGAGATGCTGTCTGGAAATGCGGACAGGACAACTGGGTAATATGAGCCTGGGCCACATGGGGCGCATATTTGGAAGTCATGGGCAGGGAGGTAGATGGAGAGAAGAAGTTGACACCCTGAGTGCCAGGAGAGATGAGGACACGGAAGATGCAGTGCCCTTCCAGCTCTGAGCTGAAGTGATATAGGGACTGGTCTGATGGCTCTACATTGGGTAGAGTGTAGACTCAAGACTCTGGAGCCAGAAGTGAAATGGGAACCGTGCTTGTGGTAGTCAGGAGTGTGGGTTCTGGAGTTTGAACCCCAGCCCTGCCACTTACTTCTGTATGACCTGGCCTTTGAGCCTGGAAAATGAGTGACTGCCCAGCTTCTGTTTCACTCTCCTCAGCAGGGTTTTTGCTTCTGGCTGTGGGGCCGGCCACTAAAACCTGGAGCAGAGGGTGGAGGCGTGGTGCAGGCTTGGCAGTTCTAGGCTCTGAGGTTCTGGGTCCTGAAGCAGAGGTGTGTTGGGAAGCTACTTTCTAGGTATGCAGGGCAGAGGGGCCCAGATGGATCACTGTGCACTGGGGAGAGGGTATATCAGGGAGGGCCTCAAAGAACAGGTAACATCTGTCCAGAGTGAGTGAGATTTGGGTATTCAGGCTGAGGCAATGGTGAAAAGAAGGCAGGGGCACGGTGAAGGTGTTGTTTGGGCTGAAGCATGAGTGGTGAGAGTGAAGAACATTGGAAAGAAGATAGGGTGGGGTGGGTCGTAGACAGCCAGATGTTCTGCAAGGAGAGTGAGGGGTCACTGAAGTATCTGGGTGTGGTGGTGTGAGGAGACAGGAGGGGCAAGTCTGAGGAGGAGAGGGAACACTGTGAAGACTGAAAAGGTCGGTCAGGAGCCTGGGCCTCGTCCACGCATGTGCTGTGTGACTTGGGTGGATTGTTTGACTCTGGGAACCTCCGCTTGCTTCTCTGTTCAGTGGGGTCCCTGTGAGGATAAAATGAGCCAACAGAGAGAAGACATTTAACCCAGTGCCTGGCCCATGGCAGGCCACAGATAAACATTTGCTGCTGGAGGCCATCGAGTGAATCCAAGCAGAGGGGACTTGGGTAGGGACTCTAGAGGCTGTGGCCAGAGGAGGGGACAACCATGCCGCTGGCCTTTTCAGTCGGGGGTGTGCATCTGGTCCCGTGTGTGCACATAGGTGCCTGGTACTGCGTACGAGGGCACTGTGCAGAGCTGGCCTCCTGCCTGTCATCGCTTCTGGCAGACTCCTGTTCCCTGAGGTACAGACCCCCTCTGGCCCTCCATGCCACCCCAGGAACAGCAGTGAGTTGGAGGGGAATGCCTTGAGAAGCAGAGAGTAGACTCCTGGGGCCCGAATGTGTTAAAGCAATCAGAAGGGCCACCATGAAGACCACTGCCCCTGCCCCTACCCTGGGGCCAGACTGGACACTGCCCGGTAGGAACCTGGGAGGCCTGTGCCTTCAGACCTCCACTCCAAGCCTCCGTTTCCTCTTGATGACCTCTCCTCCCTTCCAGGGTGGTCGGAATGGTCAGAGGTCATTAGCGGAAGTCGCCTGGCACATATTAGGTGTTCAGTTTGTGCCCACGGGCAGAACATGAGGCCCCCCAGAGCTCTGGGGAGGATTCAGAAGGACGTGGGGTGGGGAGCAGCTGGAGGGTTGAGCTGGACAGAGGCCACTTCTCAGCCTTAGCACAAAGCTGGACTTCTGTCCCGTAGAAAAGGGCACTCCAGGTGGAGGGACCAGCCTGTTCTCAGGCACTGCCTGTCCCCCGAGGCCCTGGAGTAGAGGAGTGACATCCTCAGGTCTGTGTTTTAGAGAGCTCACTCTGGCTGCAGTGCGGAGGAGGAGCTGGATCTGGGAGAGGCTGAAGGCAGGGATTCCAGTTAGGAGGCTGGTCCCATAGCCCAGGTGAGCTGAGAGGAGGGCCTGGCCCAGGCCGGTGGCTACGGGGATCGCAAAGAGGGGCCCGTCCCAGACAAAAGAGGTAGAAGCCTCATGTGGCGGGGGGGTGAAGACCTTGGACACCCTGCAGCGCACCAATGAGCCCCTCAAGAGGAGGAGGGAGAGGAGGCCAGCAATAACCCAGGTGCCCAGAGGCTGGCAGGCAGGCTCCTGACTAGCTCTGACTGCTACTACAGGGGCAGCCACAGTGCCTTACTGGCAAGGGCCAGGCCCAGCCTTTCCTTCCTGGTTTCCTCTGAGACCCCCTCCACCACCACCCTCATCTCCACCTCCATCACCACCCCTCACCCCCAGGCACTTGCTGATTTGAGCCTATGAAGGGGCTGAGATGGGACAGGTTCCCTGACTCCAGCCTTGGCTGGCCTGGTGTGTCCGTTGCCCTTTGAATGAGCCTTTGCCCCCTTCCCTGGCCCTTAGAACTGTCTTAAGGGGCAGTGCCAGCCTCCTGGAGCTCCCAGTGCCTCCCTGATAAGCCCTCCCTGTGTTTCTTCCCCTGCTGCAGATGGCGGTGGGACCCCCCGACTGCCCTGTGGGAGGGCCGCTGACCTTTCCAGGCCGGGGCTCTGGGGCTGGGGTCGGGGCAGCCTTGGCCCCCCTGCCCCCACCCAAGATGCCCCCCCCTACAATCCTGAGCGCCGTCCCTCGGCAGATGTTCAGCGATGCGGGCAGCGGGGATGACGCCCTGGACGGGGACGATGACCTGGTGATCGACATCCCGGAGTGAGCCCATCTGCCCAACCCCCTGCCCAGCCCCCTCGGTGCCAGAACACGCGAGCCCCCAGCTTCCGCAGAGAAGTTTATTGATGCCCAGATGCCATGCTGCGGCCACGGACACAATCAGAAAAGGCGTAAACATGCACGAATGTCCCCCAGAAGGTGGGCCCTCTCCAGGGAGGGCAGGGGTCCTGCCCTCACATCCCAGCCTGAGCCAGAGGACAGTTATTTAAAGGAGTGGCCAGGGCCATCTGTCACCTCTCAGAGAGGCAGAGACCCTGCGGTGGCCCCCCGCTTAAAAGGGCAGCTGTACAGGGCTAGGTATTGTGTGTGTGTGTTTGTGTGTGTTGTTTTTTAAATGAAGATTGTGTATTAAAGAAGTGGCTCTTTGTTTTTTGTCCTTTTCTTTTTTTTGGAAACATTCTCCTCCAAACCCCCCCTAATCCGACCTCCTCCTGTTTGGGAGGGGAACGGGCAGCCTGGAGAGGCAGGAGAGAGAAGCAGCAGCCAGAGCCCCAGGGCTCTGTGGGACCCCCCCGCAGGTGTGCTCAGGATGGGTGGTTTGCATATTTGCAGGTTGTAGCGAGTCAGGCAGAAGGAAGTTTGCATATGTGAATACAGATCTCCACAGTCCCTCACAAGAAGACAGACCCACGGTCACGGAGACTCTCACGAAATAAGACAGGTAGTGCGGGGTGGGGCATCTACCCCATGTAAACGTGCAACACACTTGTGCGAAGGTTGGGTACTGGACCCAGCCCCAAGGGGCCTGTGCCGGGGGCCACTGTGCCACTCAGGCTGAGGGCAAAGCCCCAGCCGCGGGGGGCAGCTGGCTGGTCAGAGTGTGCCAGCGCTCCAGGGCTGTGTCCGGCTGCTGCAGACAGTCACTCCAGTGCTTCTGGGCCTCTCCCCGGGCGCCTGGCCCCAGGGACACGCCACCTGGGGAGCAGGAGAGGCAGGCAAGATCAGGGCCCGGCTGGCTGCCAGGCTGCCCTCCATCAGGCACCACCCGGCAGGCTACCCCCTCACCAATGAAGTCGTTGGATTTGCCGATGTCATAGTCCCAGACTGTGACTTCCAGAGTCTTGGTGGCCAGAGTGGAGAGCTCCATATCGTAGAAGAACTCCTGGGAGAGGGTAGGTCACACCTTCCATGAGGTGCTGCCCCCAGCCCCAGCACCCCGCCTCAATTTCCAGTCTCAGTCCCATTCACCTCATTAAATTCCGGATTGAGAGTCTTCTTCTTCACACATGTTTTATGCTTGGATTTCTTATCCACATCCGGCCTCAGGTACCTGCCAAGGAGCGGGGAGGGGGAATGGGAGTAGCGGGGGGCCAGGTAGGTCAGGGACAGGCCAGACCCCAGAGAAGGATGGGGCTGGGGGCAGGTCCCTGGGGAAGGGAGGACAGGCCTCAGGACAGGGCAGGAGCTCACGTCTTGACATAGGGGTCGGAGTAGCCATTGACATCCATTGCAGCCAGGTGGGCGCAGCGCACGATGCCCACCAGCAGCCCGCGGCGCCGAGAGTTGTAGCTGAGGCTCAGCAGGATGCGGCCACGCTCCTCCAACAGCCCCGGCCCCTGTGCCGCCTGCTCCAGCTGCGAGCAGACACGAGAGTCAACGGCACCCCCACCTCCTCCCACCAGAAGCAGGCCCTGCAGGTGGCTCACCTCCTTCAGGTAACAGGAGATGCCCCTCAGCGCCGCAGACATGGAAGAGGGTGAAGCCAGCTGAGGGGGCGGAGAGAAAGTTCTGGAAACCTGGTCTCCCCTGGGTCCCCTTGCCGTGGTACCCCACCGCCCCACACAGACCGGGACCTGGCGCTCAAGGCAGATGTTAAAATGCTTCTTCTGTGAAGGCTTGAGGCGGCGGAGGGGTACTCGGATCTCCCCAATGAACTCGTTGTGGCTCAGCTTGTCTTCATCACAGACAGAGATCCTGGTGGGGAATTACAGGGTCAAGACCCCCTGGGGTACCTGAGCGCCACTCCAAGGTGGGAAAAAGGTCCCCAACTGAATTCTGAGCACCCGAGACTGGTCCCAGTTCTGCCCTCAATACTCTGTTGTTAGTTGCTCAGTTGTGTCTTACTCTTTGCGACCCCATGGATTGTAGCCCTCCCGGCTCCTCTGTCCATGAGATTTCCCAGGCAAGAACACTGGAGTGGGTTGCCATTTCCTCCTCCGAGGGTTCTTGCCAACCCAAGGATTGAACCTTGGTCTCCTGCATTACAGGCGGATCCTTTACTGTGTTAGTCACCAAACCCCTCACTTGTAAAACAGCTGTCTCCAGCACCAGGCCTGGAGCTTGAGGAGGATGCTTTGATTTGCCTGTGCCTCAGCCTCTCCCTTTCCAGCTGCTCAGGCTGTCCCTGCCCATCAGGACCCGCTCAGCTTGCTGAGGAAACCTCACAAATCTTGGGAACACTGCCCCCGCCCCGCTACACACACATAACTGCCTGGGGACAGGATCCAGCTGAATGTGCACAGGGTGTGCACTGGTGAATATGGGTCACGAGACCAGGACGTCAGAGCCAGAAGGGCCTGGAGGAGCCTTGCGCAGTCGGACCAGGAGCCCACCCCTCCCCCGCTAGAGCCCTTGTCCTTTACTCTGTGGAGCAGGAGGCAGCCTGGGAGATACTCATGAGCCCAGGAATTAAAAGATACTGCTTTAGGACTTCTCTGGTGATCCACTGGCTAAGACTTCATGCTCCCAATGCAGGGGGCCTGGGTTCCATCCCTGGTCAGGGAACTGGATCCCACATGCTGCAACTAAGATCAATTGAGACCTGACAAAACCAAATAACTTAAAAAAGAAAAATACTGCTTTTACTTCCATCCATCCCCCTCCACAGCCCCCTGCCCTGCCTTCAGCTGTGATGCTCTTGAGCAGCTCTGTCCTGTAGGGATGTTCAGTTTCCAGCTCTGCCACATAGCGACTGCATGACCTTGAGCAAGTCACTTAACCCCCCTGAACCTAATTCCTATTCCTGTTCCTTGAGACCTCACTCCTTAGCGATGTCAGGGAGACATGGGCAACAATGGGCTGCATAGGTCTGACTTGAGTCAGGGACTCTGAGAAGGCATCCCAGTGTCCAGGGAAAGACTGCAAGAGGAGGCAAGAGCCTTGGATGATGAGTGGGGTTCAGGCCAGCAGAGAGAGGAGGCAGGAAGAGGCACAGCAGGCAAAGGTCAGGAGTGAAGAACCCTCACAAGAGGGCAGTCCTCGGAGGAGCAGTAGGAGATATTTGGGGGAGGGGTGGCAGGAAAGTCAGGGAAACATTTTGGCCCTCTCCTGAAGGGGGTGGGAAGCCATTGATGGTTTTGGGGCATCCGAGGGCTTAAGGGGAGGTGGGTCAACCAACCAAAGAAGGTTCCAGTGACAGCTGTCCCCAAGGAGGTGCTGAGCTGGAATGCTCAGGACCGGGGAGGATGGACCCCTCACCTGAGCACCTTGTGCGTGATGTCATCAACCGTGATCCCGCTATACGTCAGGTCCTCGTTCCACACAGGATTCAGCGTGTTCCTCTGAGTCTTAGTTTTTAGTTTATTGGCCTTAGGTGAGGGGATGAAGGATTCACAGTACTTGTCCCCCAGACCCACAGAGGCTGGAGAAGGGTGGGAACCCACAAGCTGGGGGACTATGGGAGGGGAGAGGCCAGCCAGTACCTTGCAGGCTCCAGGCAGCAGGTGCAGCTTGACATAGGGGTCAGCCAGGCCATTGAAATCCATGGGCTTGAGGCCCTGGGGAGGACGAGCGGGAAGACGGCTGTGAGCTCTGGCCTGTCCACCCACCTGCCTTCTCCCTATCTGTCTCTCTACAGCGTGGACACTTAGGGGCTGGAGGGGAGGAGCAGGAATTAGGCTTGGGGAAGGGAAGGGAGTGGAGAAGGGAAAGGCTACTCCGGTATTCTGGCCTGGAGAATTCTATGGACTGTAGAGAGCAGAGAGAGAAGGGAGAATGGAAATCCACCCCTCTCAGGATAGGAGGCCAGCAGGGGGAGGCAGGGAGTACCCACCTTAGCCCTGAGGATACTACAGTGCAGAGTGCAGGAAGCCTGGTCGTAAAGAAGGTCAAACTCCAGGGTGCCCAGGGCGGCTGGAGGGAGAGAGAAGGGCTCACCTGAGTGAGTACGTAAAGACAAGGTGTGTGTGAGAGACGGGTGGGCAGGCCCGCTCTGTGCACCAGCTGTGAAGGTGTGTGCGTGCCTGCAGCTGTCAGCCCGTGAGCCTGTGCATGTCTGGGTCCCTGGCTGGGCTGCAACTGGGGCTGTGTGGGTGGTTGAGTGTCTCAGCAGAAATATTGAATATTGAGCCTTGCTTAAGCTGTAATCTCCACTCTTACTGCAGCTGTGGCAGCAGTGCCCGCCGCCTCCCCACCCCCAGCAAAGCCCTGGCCCTTCCCACCAGCCTGGAGGCCCCCAGGAGTGCCCTGGGCCCTTCAAGCCCCCAGACTCACTGTTATCATCCGAGTCATAGCTGTCCACCTCGGCTCCCTCCTCGGGCGTGGTGGCCCCAAGGAGCGCCGCCGGGGGGGCCAGGGCCAGGGGGGCCAGATGAGCAGGGGCCTCTCCGAAGCCCCCGCCACCCCCTTCGAGGCCAGGTCCCCGGCGGGGGAAGTAGTCAGAGATCTGGCGGATGGGCCGGATGGGCCCTGGACACACATTGATGGCCATGTGTTCCTGGATGTTGATGGCCATGCGGTCGCCCCTGCGGCCCCTCATGAAGCACCCCTGGCTTGGGGAGGGAGAGAGCATGAGCCCTGGGCTGGCTGAGTCCTCAAACCTCCTGTCTGTTGGCTGAGGGCCAGGCAGCAACCACCGCCGGGGTCTGAGGGCCCTCACTGGCCTCCCTTCCTGGGCGCTGAGGGAGAAGGCAGCCTGTGCCAGCCGACAGGCAGGCAGGAGGCCTGGGCCCTCCAGACCCTGAACTGAGCTCCCCTCAGGGCTAGGCTGGCAGCCACTCCCCAAACAGAGGTCCTGGCTCCAGCACAGCCTTGCCCACCTACCTCTAGACTGTCCCCTGTCCTCGTCCCAGCTCCTGCCCCTCATTCTGGGCTTCTGTCTGCTCTGGGCCCTGCCAACCCCTCAAGCGGCCCCATAGGCCCCCTCCTCTCCCTCTCTGAGGCTCTGGCCATCTTTCTGCACCAGGGGCTGGTCTGGTCTCGGTGTCACCCGTCCCTTAGGTTCTCACTTCCCCCACAGTCCCTTCATTCAACCTCAGGGTCTGCCTGCTGGCTGGTCCCCCACCTTCTGCGGTCCAAGGTGGGGACCCCCACCTCAGATGCTTCCTCCTGAGATCGGATCTCCAGCGGAGCCAGGAATTGCAGCCTCCGGAGAGCCGAACACCCCCCGGAGCCACACACAGGCTGACACACACACGCTCACCCTCTCGCCCCCGGCAGCCCAGCCCCCAGCACCTATCTGTGTGCCTCCAACAGGTGCCCAGGCGCTGGGGGGGCAGGGGGTGTGGGCTGGGCGGTGGCGGCCGGCGAGAAAAGCGCCTAGTCCGGCAGTCTGAGCCGAGCTGGAGGGAGAGCCGGAGAAAGTGCGGGGAGGAGGGGGTGAGCGAGGTGGAGGCTAGGAGGCAGCCGGCGCGGGCGGCGGGGGGCGGGGAGGGGCGGCCGGAGACTGGGGAGGGGTGGGACTCACCCGCCGGCGCCCTCCCGGGCACACTTAAGTAGCGCACCGGGGTGCACACACACTCACCGGCAGGCTGGCACACGCTTCTTGCACGGACACTCCCGCGCACACGCCTGTGCCCACGTGCGCACGCTCACAGTCATGCACCAACCCAGACACGCTCTGGCACACTTACCCGGAGAACTTCGCAGACACACGCTCGCAAACACACGGACAACCTGCGCCACCAGGAGCCCTCAGCGAGAACAGCCCGGTGTTCCCCAACTCCTCCCTGGAGACCCGAGCCCCTGCGCCCAGCCCACGGAGCCTCGCTCGGCCGCTCTCTGCTAGCTATCCTCCCGGGTCTCCAGGGCAGACCACCGGCCTAGTTGCCATGGCGACGCCGGTTCATCCTACCCACCCCGCCCCCACCGCACTTCGCCAGTCCTCACGCCCCTCCCCGCGGAGGAGAGGGAGGGTGTCTAGCCTCCCCTATCAATATCCGTAGGGGCGGGGCCTGTGGGGCGGGGCTTAGAGAACCGCAATGACCCAGGAGCCGGCTGGGGAAGGGGATCTGATCCGCCTGCGGTGCCTGGTTTGGGATCTCGCGTCCCGGCCTCCCGGCTGGGAAACCTCCAGTTTGAGGCCCGAGGGTGTGGCTCATCTCACGCTTCCATCCTTTGACTGGTCAGGCTTCTTTCCTTGTACCCAACCCAGCTCCCGAGGTTCCATGTCCGCTTCTTCCGGCTAGCTTCTCCTTTGGGATCCACCTCTCTCACCTTCCCACTTGCAGTCTGACCCTCAGCTGCAGCGGGGCACAGGGCTTCGTTCTAAATGCCCCAGGGCTCTGCAGGCCTTCCTTCTCCTCTCCTTCTTTCACCTGAGCCCAGCACCTTCCTGTCAGTCTAACTCTAGTCTTTGATCTTGGCTCTCTTCTCTCCCAAACTTGCCAGCCCCCAAGGACAAAGTCCTCACAGTGACCTTCAAGGCCCTCAGCCTAAGACTGTGACTTCTCCCATCTCATCCCCCTTACTCATCTTGCTGGCTTTCAGGAACATTACTTGCAGTTCCTAGAACACATCTGGGTCTCTCAGACCTGCGGAACTTTGCTCACCCAAGTTCCTCATAGTGGAAGATCTTTCCTTTTTTCAGAGGGCACCTTGGACCCCCTCTTCCACACATCCCCCACACCCCCAGCCCAGCCCCCAGCTTCCTGAGCCCTTACAGCCTCAGCTCTGGTGATGCTGGTATGTCATGCCTGTTTACATTTCTGTCTCCACCACCACTGAGGAACAGAGGCTGTTCCAAGCTGGGCCTGGCACTAAGTTGTCATTAAATAATGTTATTTTAGGTTGTGTAGCAATGTGAATATACTTAGTATTGCTGAATCTAGTGCTTGAAAATAGCTAAGATACTGAGTTGGCCATAAAGTTCGTCTTTTTCTGTAACATTTTAAGGAAAAACTAGAATGAAATTTTTGGCCAACCCAGTGTAACTATTCATATATGGATTTTTACCCACCCCCTCCCTTTTGTTTTTGCTGCACTGTGTGGCATGCAGGACCTTACTTGCCTGACCAAACTCATGCCTTCTGCAGTGGGACCGTGGAGCCTTACCACTGGACTTCCAGGGAAGTCCCTGCTGCTGCTGCTAAGTCGCTTCAGTCGTGTCTAACTCTATGCGACACCATAAATGGCAGCCCACCAGGCTCCCCCGTCCCTGGGATTCTTCAGGCAAGAACACTGGAGTGGGTTGCCATTTCCTTCTCCAATGCATGAAAATGAAAAGTGAAAGTGAAGTCGCCCAGTCATATCTGACTCTTAGCGACTGCAGCCTACCAAGCTCCTCCATCCATGGAATTTTCCAGGCAAGAGTCCTGGAGTGGGGTGCCGTTGCCTTCTCCGAGGGAAGTCCCTACCCCATTTTTTTTTTAAGTAGAGGAAATGTAAAGCCAAACACTGAGATACCACTTGTCACTGATCACACGGTAAAAATCAAAGCAAATGTTAACACACAATGTTGGTGAGGCTGTAGATAAATGGGTACCATCTCTGTAACCACTGTTAGACTCTTTAATTCAGAAATTCTGCTTTTAGGATTTGGCCCATGAGCAAAATAATAGAAGTTCAAGGTTATTAACTGCACCGTATCTGCCGATGGCAAAAGATTGGAAACAAATGTCCATCTGGTTCAATCAGTTATGACACACTTTCACACAATGAAATCGCATGCAGCCATGACAATGAAGCTCTTTATGTACTCATACAGAATCATCTTCACAATCTCATGGTAACTGAAAAAAGTAAGCTACAGAGAAGCGTGAATGGAATACTGCCATTAAGTAAAAAAAGAGAACTTATATGTTTGTTTATTTGTGCATAAATTTATGGAAAGCTGCAAAGGAAAATGGTAGCTATGGTGACCTCTGAGGAGGCTGTCATGAGGCAGGTGAGGGCAGGAATAGGAAATGTTTATTTTGTACCATGTGCATATGTTACCTACTCAAAAGAATACACTAAAATAACATCTCTTAAAAAGTAATTTTATTTATTTATTTTGGCTGTGCTGCATCTTCACAGCTGCTTGGACTTTTCTCTAGTTTCAAGGAGCAGAGGCTACTCTCTAGTTGCAGTGCGCAGGCTTCTCCTTGCAGTGGCTTCTCTTGCTGTGGAACACAGGCTCTAGGGTGCCCAGGTTTCAGTAGTTGAGCTGTGGGCTCAGTAATTGTGGTTCCTGGGCTCTAGAGACAGGCTCAGTAGTTGTGGTGCATGGGCTTAGTGGCTCCACAGCATGTGGGATCGTCCCAGACTGGGGATCAAACCTGTGTCTCCTGCATTGGCAAGCAAATTATTTACTACTAAGCCACCAGGGAAATCCTGAAATAATATCTTTTTAAAATAAAAGCAACCATAAGGCTTCCTTTCACTTCCTCCAGGATAAAAAGGAGGCAGGACTAAGGGAGATGCTATCCATGATCAGAGCTGGTGAGTTTGAGGAACGGCAGACCTCTCTGCAGTGAGAGGAGGGGCGAGAAGCCCACACCTGCTTCCTCCTCTGCTTTCTTCTTATGGGGCTTAGCGCAGACCCATCATGGGGCATCCAGAAAGCGTTGTTGGAGGAAGATGAGGATGAGGCTGGAGTTCCAGCTGGTTGCAGAGGGACATGCAGACAGTGCTGAGCCCTGGTATGTCTAGAGGTGGAAAAGCTTTTCATCCATCCATTAAGCCAATAAATATTTATTGAACACCTACTCTATATTGTGGTGCTACAGCTATGACCAAGATTGATGATCTCTGGCTTCACAGGCTTGTAGGGGAAATAGACAAATGTACAGACAACTCCAGTGCAGTGAGACTTTTATGCGGTGAGGGGAGAAGGTCAGAAAATTCAGGTTCACTTCCCAGGGGAAGTGTTGTCTCAGGGGGCAAGAGAGTGGGAGGCAGAGGTGTATGCAAAGGCTGGGGTATGCTAAGGAAGGGAAGCTGGAAAAGAACTGAAGCAAGTAGGTAGACAAGAGACTCACAGTAAGAAGTTCAAGGGAAGCCACTGGAGGGTTTTAAGTAGTGGATCCGTGTGTTCTGGTTTGTTCTCAATGGGGGAAGAGCAAATAGAGATCACACAGTCCACAAAATGTTACAATAAGCCAGATGAGACATGGGGTTGGCTTGAATGAGAAGAGGGAAGTAGATGAACTTGACATTTAGATCAGAAATTGAGCCAACAGTTCTTTTTAAAATATATATATTTTACTTACTTATTTGGTTGTGCTGGGTCTTAGCTGAGGCATGCTGGTGTTTTGGGTTTTTTTTAGTTGCTGCATGGGAACTCTTAGTTTCAGCATATAAGATCTAGTTCCCTGACCAGGGATCAGACCCAGGCCGCCTGCATTGGGAGTGCAGAGGCTTAGCCATCAGACCACCAGGGAAGTCCTGAAGCAACAGGCCTTGATTATGGGTTTATTAGGAGAGAAACAGGGAGGGGTTTGAGGCAATTTCTAAGTTTTTATGTTTAGCAAAACATCCCACTGCTGCAATGGGAAGAAGGTGCAGGTTTGGGATAGGAGAACTGAGAGCTGTACTTGGGATCTACTGAGTCTGAGATGTTTTTGGACAGAGCCATGAAGCAGGAAGTTGGGTAGGGGAGTCTGGAGCTCAGAGGAGAGGGATGGGCTGGAAATATACATCTGTGAGTCACCAGCATATAGATAGTATTTAAAGCCATGCGACTGGATGAGATCACCTAGAGAGAGAGGGTATAGATAGAAAAGAGAAGGTCCAAGCCTGAGCAGCTTAGAGGGGGAGGAGTCAAGAAAATTGGTGAGTGCTTAGAGGCAGGAATGTGGTCACTCTGCTGAGAGTCAGAACCAACTGAGAAGTAAGGGTTAGATTTGGTGGGTTATGGGGTCCTTGGTGCACCCAACGAAAATGACTTCAGTGGAGTGGTGGGGACGAAGCCAGTTGTGAAGAGTTTGAAGGATACATTGAAGCTGAGTGAGCAAGTGTAGACAGCCCCTTAGGGTTTGTCTGTCTACACTCAATAATGTGCATCCCTGAGTTCTCTCTCCTCTGTGGTCCCCCAGGGCAGAGACCATGCCCTGGTGATTTCTATCTAAGCCATAAATGGAGTCCAGCACATAACAGGAGCTCGATACATTTATTTAATGGTTGGATGAATAAATGAATGGATAATTCACTGTTAGTGTCCAAAGGGCCTTTTCTGGTAGATAGGACAGCTGTGTTCCTTTGAGGCAACTCTGGAAACTGTCAAATCCACTCCAAAGGCTAGAGTCTGGACTCCTTCTCCCAGGACCCCTTCTCCCAGCTAAGCCCTGGAGGGCAACTGCCTACAGGCCTGCAGAGGGATCCCTGGGCCAGAGCTAGGAATCAGGCTGCTCCTGCTGCCCCTCACATGCCTGTGACACTAGGCAAGACACTTCCTTTTTCTGAGAAGAGATACATGTAGGGTTCAATCCCTGGGTCAGGAAGATCCCTTGAGAAGGAAATGGCAACAAATTCCAGTACTTTTGCCTGGAAAATCCCATGGACAGAGAAGCCTGGTAGGCTGCAGTCCATACGGTCACAAAGAGTGGGACACGACTGAGCACACACACAGAGCCAGTCCTCCAGAAGGCCCCGTAGATGTGAGTCTGTCTCCTCCTTTCCCCTCTTTTCTCCCTCTGCACCTTTTCCTTGTTTTAGGAAGTAGAAGCTGACCCTGTCAAGTACCTCCCAGGGTTGCTGTGAGAATAGGTGGGTAGTCCCTGAGGATTGGAAAGATGAAGGTGGGGATCCATATGTCCTTCTATAGGACAGAGGACCTCACACACCACAGACACATGTCTGACGTGGGGCATGTCACAGAACTTGTCAGAGGCTTTTGTGTAGCAAAACCAAGAACACCCTGAAGTCTCCTTGGGCTTGGATGGGCGGGACAGATGTTTGATAGACAGGCCTACCTGCCAATCAAAGGGGAGCTAGCTATTATCCGCTGAGGGAGGCCCATGAGAATGAAAGTGGCTGTTGGAAAGTGACAAATAAGGGAAAAGAAGAAACCAGAAAGGGGAAACAGAATGGACCGTGGGGAGCCTACCCAGAGATGGGGAGTCTATGAAGCCTCTAGGCATGACCAAGAGACCTGCCCCGAGATGGATCAGGGGACTTCCTCTAACCACCCCCATGCCTGCCATTCCCCCAACCGTATCTTTTCCTGAGGCAAACTGATGAGATGAGGTGGGAGGGCTTGGAAACTGGGAGCTGTGTCTTCCTTAGAGGTAAGGAGAAACAGGCAGGCAGCCGTACACACTGCTGCCACCTAGTGGAGATGCCTGTTGTTCCTCTAGGCGGCTAACCCCAGCGTCGTCCTCAGTGGAGCATCAAGAGATGGAGTTTGGGGCATGGGAGGAGATCCCCCGGCCCCTGCATTTGACGACACAAGGAGGGGGCCCAGGGGGAAGTATAGGTGCCCTTTGGAAGTGTGTGTTGCCTACATCACTTCTCTCTGTCTTGGCTCCCTGTTCTGTAAGATGAGGACATAGTACCTACCTCAGAGGATGTTATGATGGTTAAATGAGTCAGTCCATGAAAAATACTTGGCATCGTGGCAAGTGCTCAATACATGCTATCTGCAGTCGATCCAAGGGGGTAGCTGGAGATGTTTAGCCCTGTCCTTCACCCCACCACCCCCCATCCACTGTGCCTGCTATACAAATGCTGCTTTCCTCAGTTCTGGCTTTCAGCAAATTGCCCCACCAAGCTCCTCATTTGTAAATCCTGGGGCTTCCACTCTTACTGTTCTATCAACAGCATCAACCTGAAGGCTCTACGAGCCCCAATCTCTCCCCTCTGGATTCAGGGGCTTGTGGGGGAGGGTCCTGGATTCTAGCACTTCCTCTCTCCCCTCACCCTAGAGTGTGTAATCAGAATGGCTCTGAGCTGTGACATCACAGAACTTTCACCTCATCACAGGAGTGGAGGGATGATGAAGCCAGGGCAGTGGGTGTGGGTGTGGATGTGGCTGCTCAGGCCGGGGCCCCTAGAATCAGGTGGGAAACTGGGAAGAGTGGGGAGGAGGCAGGCTGGGGATCAGGGTCAATGCCGCCACTGATCCCCCCAGCCAGAGGCTGGGAGGCCACCCTGGGCTCTTCTCTTTGTTCTCCACTCTTCTCTCCCATCCTCCCTGCCCAGCATGGGCCTTCTCCTGGAGGGCTCATCCAACCCTCAAGAAGTTCTGCGAACAAAATCAAGGCACTCCACAACTACACAAAAGCTGTGTGGCCTGGCAGGGCCCTGGGTCTGTCTCAGCCTCTTGGGCGGGGTGTAGGGCTCTGCTTGGCTCTTTCATAGACTTCGCTCTGTGTTCCCAGCACCCAGTCTGGAGAGTGCCAAGGCCTCGGGCTGGGGAGCAGAGTCTCCGCTCTTTCTAGACAGACCTGACTTCTTTGATTACCCAGACTCAGACCAAGCTAGGCTTCTGGCTGTGGCCCAGTTCATTGGAGAGAAACCTGTCATCTTTGCTAACTCAGGTATGACCCAGCTTGAGAAGGGGCTGCCCTCCTGGCCAGGGCCTAGAGGACGTCTGCCCTTTGCCCTATGGTTGGAGGCAAGTCCAGGGTCCCCTGTCTCCCCGTCACTGTCAAGCAGGTTCTGACTCCAGGCTCTTCCATCACATCCTGGTGGGTGCTCTGCTGGTGGCCTTCTTCTTCCTGCTTTTCCAGTTCTGCACGCACATGTAAGGCCTGTCCCTCACCCCCTGGCCCTGCTCACCAGCACCTTGTTTGGGAAGAGGCTGAGGGACCCAAAGCCCAGAGAGGCAGCGTGACCTGCAACCTCTGATCTCCACACCCCACAGGAGCTGTGAGAAAGGGGCCTAAAAAGCCGGAGGGCCCTGGATTCTGCTCTGGGCACCCATGCCCGCTCTCCTTTCCTACGGATGAATAAGAGTCCTTGCTTCTTTCTCCCTGACTGCTCAGCTTGGGGGGCCTGCCCTGTCCCACAGTCAACCTGTTATGGCACTGTCTGCCCCCAGATGCCTGCTCCCTCCCCAGCCCCAAAGAACTGGGTGACAGGGCCTTGGTGGCGTTCACGCTGATGTCTTTATTAGCGGTCGGTCGGTCAGTAAAGCACCTCCCAGGGTCCCCCGAACCCCAGACTGGAGGAAGCCTAGAGAATTCTGTAGCACCAGGGACATGCCAGGGCCCAGGGGCAAGATGTCAGCTTAACGGGGAAGGGGCTGGGAGCTCCCCCACTTGCCCCCAGCGTTGCTCAGCACTGGGAAGGCTGGGGGGTAGCAGCCACCTCCCTCCCCCCACCCCAACAAATTTGAATAAATAAATAAAATAAATAAGATTCCTCAGGCTGGCCTCCTCTGGAGAGAAGCTGTGGAGATGACCAGACCAAGGATGCTAGAGGGAATGTCCCCTCCCTCACAGAGGAGTTTGCAGCAGGGGGACTGGGACAGCCTTGGCAGCAGGGCCTCCCCCACAATTCTTTGAGTCCTGGTCCCCTCAGACTCCCCATAGCCTCAAAAGCCCTAAGCGGATGGGAAGGGGTGCACCTTCTTCCTCTTCCTTCGCTTCTCCAGGGCCTAGGGGACGTGATGGAGAAAGGGGTATGCAGGAGGGGGTCAACCCCTCGGCTCAGGCACTGTGGGGAGAGGTCCCCTCTTCCTGCCTTCCTTCTCCCCTGGTCCTGGACCCCACCCCCTCGGAGTCCATCTGTCAGTTTCCAGGGGGGCTGTCAGGGCCAGAGGCCCCTGGCTCCCACTCCTAGCCCAGCGGCCCCAGAGCCCTGTCCCCACGCGGTGGGTTTCGGGGCGGAGTGGGAGGGTCCCCCGCCCTGGCCCCACCCTCAGTCCTGGGTCTGACAGGGAGAAGGCGACCGGGAGCCCCGGGGCCGGAAGAGGCGGCAGGCCCCGCGGCAGATGAGGAAGAACCAGTAGAGCTGCGGGGCGAGGAGCAGCGCGGCGCCCAGGTTGACGTGGACCGGGATGGCTAGGGGCACGGCGAGCAGGGGCAGGCCCGCGTGCTGCCCGTAGGCCCAGTACAAGTAGGGGAAAAGCAGCACCCGGCAGCAGAGGAAGCTGAGCAGCATCAGGGCCCCGTTCACCTTGTGCAGCAGGGTGTGCTGCTGTTTGTACTGCGGGCGGGGCGGGCAGACAGGGGCGGGGTGAGGGGCGGGGCAGCGCCTCCGGCCACGCCCCCGACTCAGCCCCCTGGGCCACCTCCTCTCCGCCCACCTCCCTGCCTTCCCTCCTTCGGACAGGGGCCAGGTTAAGGGCCCCAGGACCCGCTCCCTCTTCCCCTCCCCCTCCCCCTCTGCCCTGACAGCTCCCCTATACCCTACCTGATAGCCCTTCCCAGACCTGACTCCACCTATCCTTTAAAAAATTCCAGTTGTTTGTTATTTAGTCGCTAAATCGTGTCTCACTCTTTTGAGACCTCATGGACTGGAATTCTCCAGGCAAGAATACTGGAGTGGGTTGCCTTTTCCTCCTCCAGGGGATCTTCCTGGCCCAGGGATCGAACCCATGTCTCCTGCATTGGCAGGTGGATTCTTTATCACTGAGCCACCAGGGGATAATCCCTGATCAGTTCCTACACGGAACTGTAGGAACTTGTCCGCCCATCAAGCTAGCAAACCCCTCTCACCTGGATGAGGATCTTGCCAAGGCAGACGAAGGGGGTGCTGACCTCTGCCATCAGCAAGCAGCCTAGAAAGAAGTCTCCCTTGCCTTGACGCCACACCTGAGAGAAGAAGGAAATAGCCTGGCCTGAGCCTGGATTCCTGGCCGCACCTGTCCTCCCTCCCTGTCTCTCTACCCCTTTTGGAAATGCTTCACTCTGAAAGTCTGAGCACAGGTGAACAGTAGCAAATCTGGAAGCACTGACCCCCCATATCCCTCCAACCTTCCTGCAGGTGAAATGATATCCATGATACTACAGATGAGGATACTGAGCCTCAGAGGCGTGTGTGTGTGTGCTCAGTCATTCAGTCGTGTACAACTCTTTGTGACCCCATGGGCTGTAGCCCACCAGTCTTCTCTGTCTGTGGAATTTTCCAGGCAAGAATACTGGAGTGGGTTGCCATTTTCTCCTCCAGATGCTCTGCCAGACTCAGGGATCGAACCCACATCTCTTGTGTCTCCTGCATTGGCAGGCAGATTCTTTATCACTGTGCCACCTGGAAGCCCTGACTCTCAGAGGCAGTGGTGTGTATGAAAGGAGCTCAGTCATGTTCGACTATTTTCGACCCCAAGGACTGTAGCCTGCCAGATTTCTCTGTCCATGGAATTCTCCAGGCAAGAATACTGGAGTGGGTTACCATTCCCTTCTCCAGGGGATCTTCCCAACCCACGGATTGAACTCAGGTCTCCCACATTGCATTACCATCTGAGCCACCAGGGAAGCCTGCAGTGGTGTGTAAACAGCTCCAAAACATCACAGCTGGGCGTGATCCAACCTCTTGCTGTTTGGGGCTGGGCTGGAGCTCAGGAAACCCTCCCTGGGGCACTTCATCCTGCTGAGACCTGGACCCAGGGCTTCCTAGGCTTCTGCAGTACCAGCATGAGCGGGACACTAGCGGGACACTGGGGCCCTAGTTCCCAGCAGCCCCCACTCACCACGGACAGCGGGAAGCACACGAGCACCATGACGGCGTGGTGGAGCACCATGAGGAACTCCTTGTGCAGGTAACCACGTGCCACCGCCCAGGTGCTGCCCGGGGCTCTGGTGCTGCCTTCATCCCCTCCGTGCCCCTTGACCTGGTGCTTGTGCCAGTGACACAGGAACATGGCATAGATGTCATAGATGAAGTAGGGCACTGCAAACTGCGTGTAGGCAGAAGAGAGCCAGTGTCTGTCAGGTAGAGAGAGGAGTGGGGGTCAATGAGGGAAGGAGATGGACAGGGCAGCTGCCAAGTGCCGGGGGCTATGTTGGATGCATCACAGGAGTCAAATCTCCAGTGATACTTACTTGTAAGAACCCTGAGACAGAAGTAGACTCTCAAATTACATGATGGAATCCCAAGGTGGAGGGCAAGAAACTTGCCCAAGTGATCACAGGATCACTCACCTGGTAAACAGTAGGCCTGGGGTTTAAACCCAGACTGAGCACAGAACGCACACATTTTTCTTTTTCTTTCTTTCTTTTTGGCCATGCCATGTGGCCAGTGGGAACTTAGTTCCCTGACCAGGGATCGAACCCGTGCCCCCTGCAGTGGAAGCAAGCAGTCTTAACCACTGGACTGCCAGGGAAGTCTCTCACTCGTTTTTCATATTAATTCATTCATAGTCTCTCTCTCTGCAATGTGCTAGGAGAAAAAGGAAGACAGACCAAAAGACAGTCACAGAACTGAGGGCTGAGACAGAGTGAGAAAATAGGCCAGACCAGCTCTTAGAGACAGCGGAGATCAGGACAAATTACAGCAGAAGTGGTAGGAATGGTGGGGAGAGATCATATTGGCTGACGTTAAAAGTGAAAGTGGGGACTTCCCTGGTGGTCCAGTGGTTAAGATTTCATCTTCCAATGCAGGGGATACAGGTTCAATCCCTGGTTAGGGAGCTAAGATCCCACATGCCTCCAAGGCCAAAAATCCAAAACATAAGACAGA
Source organism: Antilocapra americana (assembly GCA_007570785.1). Taxonomy (NCBI): domain Eukaryota; kingdom Metazoa; phylum Chordata; class Mammalia; order Artiodactyla; family Antilocapridae; genus Antilocapra; species Antilocapra americana. The sequence continues at coordinate 683,460 of ML662465.1, forward strand.
AGCAATAATGTAACAAATTCAATAAAGACTTTAAAAAAATGGTCCACATGAAAAAAATCTTAAAAAAAATTTTTTTCTTTAAAGTGAAAAGTGTTAGTGGCTCAGTCATGTGTCTGACTCTTTGCCACCCCATGGACTATAGTCTCGCCAGGTTCCTCTGCCATGGAATTCTCCAGGCAAGAAAACTGGAGTGGGTTGCCATTTCCTCCTCCAGGGGATCAGGGATCAAACCTGTGTCTCCTACATTGCAGGCAGATTCTTTACTGTCTGAGTCACCAGAGAAGCCTTGACTGACATTGACTACTTATTACATGAGGGCCCTATTCCAATACTCTAAATCTTTTACAAGCATGAACTTATTTACTTCCCACAAAAAGTCTATGAAAAGTAAATATGACTGTCACCCCTTTACAGGTGAGAGAGGCTAGGTCACCAGACCAAGGGATAAACATGAGAAGTCTGGCTCCACAGCCCTCACTCTCAGCCCTCTCAAAGATTCAAGATAGGAATTGGTGATGCTGTCAGCGCTGCTTGTTCTGCCTGAATGTGGCCTCACTTCTTGTTTTTTCAGGTACAGCCAACCATTAAGAAGAAAATGCTGAGCAAAAGGAGCCCAAAGCAGAGAAAGTTCCGTGTGCCTTGAGAGTAAACAAAAATGAAAAGTGCATGAATATGCAACATCGCGTTTTTCTTCTTGAGTCAGCACAGGGAGTGTATTCTCAGAAGTCTGTAGTCCTGTGACAAGTTCGAGGTGGGGGCAGGAGGTCTAAAAGGCAAACCCAGTGGTACTCCCCGGGCTTGGTAGAGAGATGAAAACAAAGTCAGCTGGGAGGGACACAAATATGAGGACCAAATAAGAGGGGCTGCTGAAGGGAGAAGTGGAGTGAGACCTGGGGGTGAGCCAGCTAAGGACCAGGGGTGAGATGGAAGGAGAAGGTGAGCCCTGGGGAAGGCTGGCCTGGAAGGGATGATTTTGGGGAAAGAAGAAGCAGAGAGCCATGCTGGAGTGTGTGACCAGGAGGGAGGGAGAGAGAGAGGAGAGGAAGCAGCAGCCCAGGTTAGAGACAAAGGGCAGGAAGGTGGAAAGGGGTCCAACTGGCCTGAGAGAAGTTAGAACAGAGTGGCCTAGGGGGTCAGCCACAGCAGACACGGTGACACCACTGGCTTGTGAGGGTCCAGACCTTGGGCTCTGGTGTGAAGGGTTAAACCCATCCGCACCCTCTTCAGCAATTAGGTGCTCAGAGGTAGGAACAGCTGTTGCCCCTGGATTAACCCTGATCCTCCCACCTACCTGAGGATTAAGGGGGGAGGGACAAGAACAGACTGGGGGGTGGGAAGCAGAACCTGTAAGAGCTGGAAGGTGACCTCTGTGAGAAGGCGAGAGAAGGGTATGTGGGGGTGGGGGAGGATTTCTTGGACCCAGGAGGGGAATGGGAGAAAAGGGCAGGAGGAAGCCAAGACCCTGGGGCAGGGTCTGAAGGAGGGGTTTAGCATTCACTCTGTATGGCCAGGGTTGCTGTAGGCATCTGACACACACAAGTCAGTTCCTCCTCGAAGCAGCCCTTCCAGATGGGGTGGACTTCGCTCCACAGATGAAGAAACTCAAGGGAAAGAGGAGACGCCTCTAGGTCGGGTCATCCAGACCATGTCCCCAGGGCTCAGCAGCCACCAGAGAAGAGGAACAGGATCAGAAGTTAAGCATGGGGCATCATCAGCACCCTCCCAGGCAACTCGCAGCAACGACAGCCTGGGTCCACCTTGAGCTGGCCCGTCAGCACCACGGACAGGGCCCCTTTCCTCCCTCCTCCTGCCCCACCTCTCCGGCCTGGGCTCTTTTGGCAAGCACCAGGCACTGCATCAGCTCCCAGTGCCAAAATTTGGCCTCTTCACCCTTCACTCCCCACCCCACTGGCTAACCATTGGTGGCCTTGTTTTGTGTCGTCTGTCCCTCTCACGCACGGAGCTGGGACTGGACACCTAGATTCTGGGAGGAGATGAGGGGTGAGCCTGGCATGAAGGAGTAGGGAAGCACCCCAGTTGGGTGCTGATTGGAAATGGGGTCTGAGGGGGTGAAAGAGTGGGAGGAGGGCGGGGAGGGAACGACACTCAGAACCTACTATGATCCAAGAGGCTGGGAAAACTAGGAGCTGCCTTGAGAATCCTTTTTGCTCCCCGTTTCTCCTCCTCCTGGTGTTGACCTTTAAGGACAGGATGTGGATCAATTTGTCTGGGGGTGTTGAGTTGCAGCTATTGTAATTAACTTGCTCAAGACCAAGTTAAGGGTTTGGGATCCACTTAGGGAGTCCCCCGAATGATCTGGGGTACTCAAGGGTCACATGCACACAGGCTGCTGGAATGGGGGGAAGCTGTGATCTCATGGCACTTACTGGTCATCTATGATGTGCTTGCAGGAGGTGGAGACAATGTAGCCAGCAGTGGAGGCCATGACAGCTTGAACAGAGGACACTAGCCTAGGAGGAAGAGGAAGTAGTTGTAAAGGAGGGAGATGCACCCCTTGGTTCCTCCTCTTTACTGTCCAGCTTCTGTGCTTCTTGGGTTCTCCCTGCCCATCTTTCCCCCAGGCTGCCTTGCCTGGGACTCAGCCTCACCACTTCAGCCTCCAGGACTGCTATGGAGTCGCCTTCCTCTCAGGAGGACACCTGGGAGGTCATCCTGAGGTGAGACAATGCTGAGAACCAGTGGCAGATAACAAGGTCCCTTCCAGGGAAGGGACAGGGGTTGGGGCGGGTGACAGCACAGGATGGCAGGGGGAAGCCCTAGGCCTGTTCTTACACCTCTCAGCTGCCTAGTCATCGTGGATCATCTCCAGCCCCTCAGTTGCCCCTGATTCCCCTCCCAGCTACTTTCCCGCTCTCTGCTTGCCAGCCACCACACTCCCCTCCCCAACTCTGGCCTGTATTCCAGGGCTGTGAAGAGTTCCACCGTTTGCTTATCTGTCCCTCATTCCCCCAGACACAGCACCCACACACACACACAATGATACATGGCCCCTTGCCGTGTTCTCTAGCATCCTATAGGAATGTTTTGATCACATGCTGGCCCTGTTTTGGAGGGTAGGAGGGTGAATGGGAAAGGGAAGCAGAGCAGACTGAATCCTAGTAGACCAGATGGCTGGGTTTGGATGAGGTCTCCTGGGACAGCAAGTAAGGCAGTGTGGAGAGAAGGAACCTAGAGGTCGAGTCCCCCGACCACTTCAGGAGCCCCCAATCCCTATCCAGCCAAGGGTCCCTTCCATCCCCATGCAGCCGGGGAAGGGGAGGGGGCGGAGGGAAGGGAGGCAGTTTACCTGGCGGAGACAATGACCGCGTCTGCCTCCTCCCAGCGCAGCTGGGGCAGCCGCTGGAGCGTGTTCTTGGAGAGGAGGAAGAGTCCGGGGAACACCACCCCCCCGGCCACCATGGGGGTCAGCATGGTGGCTCAGGCCTCCAGCAGGGAGCCCAAGAGCAGCCGGGAAAGAGCTGGGAGGCTGAGCTGAAGGGAGTTACGGGGGTGGAGAAGGGACGCCAGGCCGGGGAAGGAGAGAGAAGAAGAGAAAGGGGCACAAAGGGGACAGGCAGGGTGGGGAGGGGATGGGACTGGAGAGCCCGACCCCCACCCAGGACCGGAGAAAGGGAGTGAGATGGAGACTGGGGAGATGGGAGAGACTGGGGGAAAGGGAGGATCCGAGCAAGGGAGCCAGACAGAGCCAGCCAGAGGGTTGGGAGCGAGCCGAGGAGGAGAGGACTGGGTGAGAGGACAGAGGGAGAGGGGACAGGACGAGGAGGCTGCGGATGGGGGAGGGGAGGGAGCGAGGCAGGTGGGGGGGCTTACGTGGAGAGTCTGGGAGGGTCCGAGGGGGCGGGGTGGGGGTGGGGGTGGGACTGTGGTGCCAGCTCTGAAGGGGAGGGGAGGGAGGGACGGGAGGGAGACCGAGGAGCGGCCGGGCAGGCGGTCAGCGGTCAGCACCGCTCTCCCGCCTCTCGCTGCCACCAGAGTGCCCGCGGCCCGGCCCAGAGGCAGCCCCGGGGCATTATGGAGAGTTCGGGCCCAGCCCCCTGCCCCCTCGGCGGGGAGGGGGCGGGGGGAGGGGAAATCACCAGCTTGGGGAGGGCGGGGGGAGGAGGAGGGAGTTGATGGCACCGACCAGACACCCAGAAACCGGACCTGCAGCGGCGTCTCCCCACGCAGCTCTGAGCCACAGCAGTGGCTGCGACAGAGATGGGGGGAGCAGAGAAAGAGGGAGGGGGAGGCCCTTAAAGAGACAGCCGCTGCGGCAGGCACAGGGGGCTGCTGAGGACAGGGGCCAAGGACGGGACCGCTCTCCTCTGGGGCTCCTTGGCCAGCTGGGAGGGGGCCCTGGGCCGTTTCCCACCAGCAGTTTGCAAATGCCTGCCATCTCCTCCTCCACCAAGGCCCTCAATACTTATTCCTCAGCCACCTTGGGGTCCCAGCTTAGGGGCACCCATTCCCCCAGAGACTAAGAGGATTCCCTGGGAAGGGAGCAGAAGTTAGTGCAGCTCACTGTCTCGGGAGGTTGAGTTGAGGGAATGGAAGGGAATAAAAATACACCTTAACACAGTATCGGATTCAGAGACCTCCAAAACTCCAAGGTATAAGACCTTGATGGCTCAGATGGTAAAGAACGCGCCTGCCAGTCAGTGCAGGAGACACTGATTCGATCCCTGGGTTGGGGAGATCCCCTGGAGAAGGAAATGACTACCCACTCCAGTATTCTTGCCTGAAGAATCCCCATAGAGGGAGGAGCATGGTGGGGCTACCGTCCATGGGGTCTCAAGAGTCAGACATGACTTAGTGACTAAAAGCAACACATACTTTTACATGAGGTGCCTCTGGGTTCCAACTCCACTGCGAGACTGTCCCATGACCTCTAACTGTTGTAACAGCACTGAGGTAACTGCATGTATCCCCTTTTTACAGGTCACGCAATAGTCCTGAGGCTTTCAGTGACTCTCCCTAAGACCTGGTAGCTAAGAAGACAGGCGCCCTCTCATACTGGGTGGCAGGTTTGAAGAGGAAGCACAGTCTCTGGAAACTCACTTCAAGCCCAAGGGTGCCCTTGCCTCTGTCCTTCAGGCTGCCTGGCCTCCCCAAGGCCCTGGTCACTCTCTTCCCCGTCAGATTTATGATGGTCCCAGCTCCCCTTACTCTGCAACTTCACAGCCCAGTTTCCATGGGGGAAAGTCCCTTGATTTGAGCCCCTCAGTCCACTGCAGGAAAACCGAGGCCCAGTGACTTGGCCAGGGTCTTGCTGCAGGTCAGAGACCCAGCCAGAACTACACTGGCCTCTGAGCAGCTTCTCACACTTTCATGCCACCTCCCTAAAATTCGGCCTTCTCATCCTGAACCCAACCTCCCCGTAGACTTCTGCATGACGTCGGGTCCTGTCTGCTACCAAAACCATGCTTTGGTTTCCAAGTCTGCCCTAAGATATGCTTCCATAGCAACTGTACAATTTGCCTCTCCCTGTCCAAAGCCTATCCAAAAGACTGGGATTTGCTATTTTGTGCTGCCCTCTAGTGGCGTACTGTGGGAACGGACCCTGGGAGATCTCTGGCCCTAGGTAGCAGGAGTTAAGAGGCAATAGTGGACCTAGCTTCCTGGCTCAGGGCTTCACTTAAAGGAAAAAGGGCCCCAACTTCCTGAGTGTTTACTATGTACTGCGCACGGGGTGAAGTGGTTTATGTTTATTCTTATTTAATCTTCCCAGATTATAGCATCTTTGTCTATGTTATAAACAAGAAACTGAGGTTTAGACATTTAAGAAAAAAAGGAAGAAGACAAAAAAGTTGCCCAAGATAACATAGCTGTGAAAATTGGCAAAGCAGGCTTTCAAACCCATGTTTGCATAGGTCCAGAGCCAAGGACGGGCAGAGCTTCAGGATGGTGCTGCATTGGGGCGAGGAGAGGTGACAGCAAGCCACCCTGACTACTGGGTTGAGGACCACAGACCTGGTGAAGGGGCTGTGGCTTCACTTTGGATAGTAGAGATTAAAACAGGTAGGGGTTGTTGGGGTTGTTTCTTTCTTTTTTTTTTTTTTTTTAGATCTTTCAGACACCTAGGTATTATAAGTTCTGCCTTCTGCCAACTCCTCCTCCTCCCTAAGGTTTGGGGATAGTTCACCGGTGTATTACTAATCTTTGTCAAATAGACCATAAATTTGCAGTGCGCATGCATGCTAGGTCACTTCAATTATGTCCAACTCTTTGTGACCCTATGGACTGTAGCCTGCCAGGCTCCTCTGTCCATTGCTATGCCCTCCTCCAGGAAATCTTCTTGACCCAGGAATAATAATAAAATTAGAAAATTGTAAAAATAAGATTTCACATAAAAGTTCAACTTTTAAGAAAAAATGGGAAGATCAGATGACACTGGGCCCACACTCTAATTCCATGATGTTTGGCTGGATTCAAGCAGCTGCTGCTCCCATTGGGATAAACGTAGTCCTCTGGCTCAGACAGTCGGCACAGAGCCTATACCTCTTGTGTCACTCGCAGGAGTTTGCAACAACTATTTTTATTTTTGTTTTATTTTGGCCCTGCAGGGCTTCCCAGGTGGCTCAGCTTACGAGATCTCAGTTCCCTGACTGGGGATGGAACCCAGGCCCCCGGCAAGGAGAGCACTGAATCCTAATCACTGGACTGCCAGAGAATTCCCTAGCCCTATTCTATAGATGTGAATTCACCTTACCCTCACAAAACATTCCAGGAAGAATGGAAGGTGAGTATTCTTGTTAAATCCATTTACTGACAACGGGGACTCTGAAGTTCAGAGAAGTTAAGTGGCTCGCAAGAGATCCCATTGTTGTTGCTATTTAGTGGATAAGTTGTGTCAGACTCCTTTGTGACCCCATGGACCATAGCCTGCCAGGCTCCTCTGTCCATGGGATTATCCTGGCAAGAATACTGGAGTGGGATGCCATTCCCTTCTCCAGGAGATTTCCTGACCCAAGGTTGGAAGCCAAGTCTGTGGCATCTCCTGAATTGGCAGTTGGGATTCTTTACCACTGAACCACCTGGGAAACCAGAGATCCCATACAGCGTGTCTTTCGATTCTATACCCGTACCCACCCACCTTCACATACACACGCAGTCTGCTTCTGCTCTCATCACTAACTCTTCCTGGAAGTAGGAGACAAACTTCCCCAGCCTTGGCCCCAGGAAGGATGTCCTCGCCCTGTCCTCTTACTTGGATGCCACCAAAACAGCCTCTTGCTTCTCCATCCGCAGGTTGGAATGGTTCTGCAGACCCCAGCAGAGGACAGCAAAGCTCAGCGGGAAGAAGACACAGCCCAGTACAAAGAGCAGAGGCATGCCTGTCTGGGGTAGAGAAGGTAAGATGGCTGGGAGAACACCTCAGCACATTGTCCCTCAGACTCACAGACCACCCCTCCAATCCCTATAACTCAACGGCCTATAGGATGCATTTTTCTGTAACCATCAAAAGCCATCAGGCATATCTCTTTCCTGATCTGAGATCCCTATTGCACTCTAAATATGCCTCATCCTTGAGCAACTGGACATCCTAATTTTGTCTTATCAATCCATTAATTTTAATGTTCCTTGTAATCAAAGAAGCTGGTCTATACCCCCCAGACCATCTCACACCTTAAAATTCCTTCTTTCTCTTTCAATTCTAAGTACGTGCCTGAGATTTCTTAATTCACCCCATCCAAGCTCTGTCCCCCGATCCTAAGTTCTTTGTGTCTCCTCTCCCCTCTCCAAGGTCCTCACCTGGGAGGGGCAAGGTGGAGGCTAGAGAGGGAGGCTGGTGACTCTCATCTGCACTCAGAAATCAGGGGAAAAAAAAAGGAGGAGGTGGGTGTTTAGATTGTAAAGATAACTGAAATTAGAAAAAAAATAGTTCTTTTAAAAGGAAAACTCTAAGTATTATCCCATTTAAAAAGCAAACAAACAATAGGAAAACCTTTGAATTTACATAAATGTTATTTTTGTCTGGAAAAGCCTCTCCTCCCATCCACTCCAGGGAAGGGAGGGGTGGGAAAGGCCCAGGAGGGATGAAGAGAGTCAGGGCCTGCCATCCTGCACCCCTTAAGCAGCTTTGAGGGGACGCTTTCAGAATACAAGGAAGGCGTCAAACTGCAAGGGCACGAGGTAGAGGCAGTTCTACAGAGGCAGTTGGAGGGGGCGGGAACATCACCTTCCTATTGGTGGACTGCTGGACGGTTTGGAAGATGCCATCTTCCTATTGGCCCACTTCTTGACACGTGTGCCCTATCATATGCTTCATGGCAGAGGGGCCTGCTTGGGGGCGGGGCAGAGGGGGCGAAACCGTCTAACAAAGAAAAAATCAATTAGAATTCGTTGATGGCTTGAAGGACAGCTAGGATTCAGGGGTAGAGTTGAAGGAGAGGAAAGGAAGAGGAGGTGGGAGAAAGAAGAGCAGCCCAAGCAGTCAGTGCTTTAACAGGCAGTATAGGATAACAGTTAAGACGGCAGGTCCTAGGGTGGGACCATCTGAATTTCAAATTCAGAATCCACGGATAATAAAAGAAACACACCGTATGGCTCCATTTGGACGAAGTTGCAAACGTGCAAAATAACCCGTGAAAAATCAGAACAGCGTTTAACTTGGTGGGGGGTACCAACTGAGAAGAGACCTCAGGGAGCCTTCTGAGGGGTTGGGAATGCCCTTATACAGATCGTGGGCATGTACACATATACCTCCTATGTGCATTTTAGAGTCAACTGTGTTTTTTTTGTTGTTTTTTTGATGATGCCCAGAGACATGTGGAATCTTCGTTTCCCACCAGGGATGGAACCCTTACCCCTTGCAATGGAAGAACGGAGTCTTAACCACTGGACTGCCAGGGAAACTCCTGGAATTTTTAAAACGTTAAACAAATTTAGGCTCTTCCATTCCCTGAGTGATGGTTGGCTAATCTCTGTGGGCCTCAATTCTTTCATCTGTGAAGTTAGGATAATAATAATGTCAGCTCATTAAATGCTAATTATACAGACACTGATCTGAGTGTTTAGCAATATTAAGTCATTTTTTCAAAACAACTTTGCAGATGGGAAGCATTATTGTACCCACTTTACAGGTGAGGAAACAGAGGCATGGAGAAAACTGGTGCCTTTTCCAAGGTTATGCAATATGGTTTTTTCCAACCATATTTTCTGAATGTATTGGGCTCTCTCGTGTTAAATGGATATAGACAACTCATAAGCTCATTTTCCTAAAGAAACTGAAAGGTTAAGAGAAAAAAAGGAACAAACATCACTGAATACAATTTAGACATGTCATTCACATTTTCAGAGTTTATCTATGTTAACAGTTCTTACTTGTTTTCTCCATATTTCCTCCTCTGGATGGGCCTTTGAAAATTAAAGGTTAAATCAACAATGAGATAAAACTGTTGAAGATGAGACTCTGGTTGCCTAACCAGTATCCATCTTTAACATCTTATTTTGCTGGAGACGGAAGTGTGCTTATTTTAAAAACTATATTTCCCAGCCTTCCTGGTAGTTAGAAGGCTGGCCAACATAATAATGTAAACTGAAATCAGTATGTGGGGTTATGAGGAAAACACCTTTTTAAAAAGGGACACATTGCAGTCACAAAGAAATATGTGAAAAGATACAGAACTGAGCTTTGGAACCAGATAGCCTGAAACAAGTCTGCCCTGTCACCTTCCCTGCTCCTGTGTAAGCTCATTTCAAGGATTAAATAGAGATAACACGGATAACCAGGGTTCAGAGCCTGTTAGCTACATGGGCACTCACTGAACACAAGGCACTAAAATACTAATATACTTTATCCCATTTAAGCATCACTACAGTCTTTTGAATAATTTCCCCCATTTTATAGCTGAGAAGACTGAGGCTCCGAGAAGTTAGATGACTTGTTCTGGGATTGCACAATAAATGGCAGTGCTGGGACTCAGACTTGGGTCAGCAGGACTGCTGCCCTCCAAGGTGGGAGCAGAGAGGAAAGAAGGAAGGCAAGGGAGGCAGAGGGAGGAATATTAGGGGAGGCAGTGAAGAGGAAGCCATTTTCCCCTCTGGTGCGAAGGGCCATCCATTGTCCTCTGCAGCCATGGGCTTACCCTGGAATAGGGACTGAGGAAGGGGAGAGTCCTGGGCCATGAGCTGGTAAAGGTCGGGCCCTGGTTTCACTGGAATCTGGGCATTCTCGTCCATGTTTCTTTCCTTATCAGGTTCTTCCTGTTCAGAGTAAAAACAGTCTAAGGCTGCATGGGCTTGCCTGAGAGAGTTAAGCAAGGAAGGGAGAAAAAGAAAAACCGTGGTTTAGAGCAATGGCTTTCACCATTTTTTTTTTAGAGAGACACATTTTATGACTGAGCACATGCACACACATGCCAAACTTTCTCACAATACTCGGATTCTGATTATGTGCAGGGCACACTGTGTTGTATCATTTTCCCTTTTCATCATTTTTTATCTCCCAAAATGCTTATCATGACCCATTAAGCCTATTTCACAACCCACTTATGAGTAGCAACCCGAGTTGCTGGTTAAGGGCAGTATTTCTCAGTTTCTTTTCACTATTGCTCCCCTAGCCTTTGTTAGACATTCTATTTCCTAATGACCATTTTTCATGAACTTCTGATAACATAGATATACTGTATTTGTTGTTGTTCAGTCGCTCAGTCGTGTCCAACTCTTTGCGAACCCATGGACTGCAGCACGCCAGGCCCCCCTGTCCATCACCAACTCCCAGAGCTTGGTCAAACTCATGTCCATCAAGTCGGTGATGCCACCCAACCATCTCATCCTCTGTTGACCCCTTCTCCTCCTGCCTTCAATCCTTCCCATCATCAGGGTCTTTTCCAATGAGTCAATTCTTCTTATCATAGCCAAAGTATTGGAGCTTCAGCTTCAGTATTAGTCCTTTCAATGAATATTCAGGGTTGATTTCCTTTAGGACCGACTGGCTGGATCTCCTTGCTGTCCAAGGGACTCTTAAGAGTCTTCTCCAGCACCACAGTTCAAGGCATCAATTCTTCGGCACTCAGCCTTTTTTATTGTCCAACTCTCATATCCATACTGGATATGGATGTAGATACTGGATATGGATATGAGTGACTACTGGAAACGCCATAGCTTTGACTATGTGGACCTATATATCTGTGCCTTATATGGGGCCGCCCTGGTGGCTCAGATGGAAAAGAATACTCCTGCAATGCAGGGGACCTGGGTTTGATCCCTGGGTCAGGAAGATCCCCTGGAGAAAGGAATGGCTACCCACTCCAGAATATCAATATTTAAAAGATCCACCCCTGAACCAATTTCTATCCTCTTGGCGGGGGGGGGGCTCTTATCTCTGTTGAGAATGCACAGGAGACATCATCAGTTCAGTTGCTCAGTCATATCTGACTCTTTGCGACCCCATGGACTGCAGCATGCTAGGCCTCCCTGTCCATCACCAACTCCCAGAGCTTGCTCAAACTCCTGTTCATTGAGTCGGTGATGCCATCCAACCATCTCATCCTTTGTCGTCCCTTTGTCATCCTTTGTCATCCTGCCTTCAATCTTTCCTAGCATCAGGGTCTTTTCCAATGGGTCAATTCTTCTCATCAGGTGGCCAAAGCATTGGAGCTTCAGCTTCAGCATCAGTCCTTCCAGTGAATATTCAGGACTGATTTCCTTTAAGGTTAACTGGTTTGATCTCCTTGCAGTCCAAGGGACTCTCAAGGAGATATCATAGCAACTCATTTTCTGAACCACCTTTACACACAGCATCCCAACATCCAGCGAGATAGTACTAGTCCCACTCTGCCCATGAATAAGCTGAGGCTGCAAGGTGATGTTAATTATTAAAGATTGAGATGGCTGGTAAATGGATTAGGAATCCAGAGACCAACCCAGATCCTTGCTCAGCTGCTTAATCATCTTCTCTAAGGCTTCACTTGCTCATGTGGGATATCCAAAGAAGTGTTCATTAAACCTCGGGTCCTCCACCACATATAAGCTAATTATAACAAACATTTATACTGGCTACCTACTCCAGTATTGTTGCCTGGAGAATTACATGGACAAAGGAGCCTAGTGGGCTACAGTGTATGGGGTTGCAAAGAGTTGGACACAACTAAGCAACTAACACACACATACAGTATATACCAGATGTCAGGCACTAATCTATGCCTTTTGCATACTTTAACTAATATAATCCTCACAATAACCCAGGAGGGAAATACTATTATTTTTTTTATGGATCATTTTTAAGTGTTTATTGAATTTGTGACAATGTTGTTTCTGTTTTATGTTTTGCTTTTTTTTGGCCACAAGACATGTGGAATCTTAGCTCCCTGACCAGGGATCCAACCCACACCCCCTTCGTTGGAAGGTGAACTCTTAACCACTAGACCACCAGGGAAGTCCCATGGGAGATGTCATTATTAATTTCCTTTTCCAGATGAGGGAATCGAGGCCCAGAGAGGTTGTTTGTCTTGCCCAAGGTCACACAGGTCGGAAGTGGCACTGCTGGGATTTAAACCTATAGTCTGGGTTCCAGAGTACCTGCTTTTAACTCTGTCTGTTGAAAGGAAACATTTTATCAGTACTGAAAAAACTGAAGACCACTATCACTTGTTGTAAATAAGGTAAAGAAAATAAAATGGAAAAATTTGTTCCTACATTCTTGCTAGATATCATCCTATGCTCAGAATTCTGAGCCAGAGGCCTTCTCTCTCTTTGTTAAAGGCAAGACAAGACAAGCAAGGATAGAGAGGTGTTGAAGGGCTTCTGGCAGCAAAAGGAGACTTTGTCCTGGAATAATCAGACGTGTTGAAAGAGAACTGGAAAGAGAATGGCTTTCGGGGTGTGTGTGTGTGTGTGTGTGTGTGTGTGCGCCTGTGCACACGCACTTTCTTTCTGACAGGTGTACCATCTAAAACAGCAGTCCCCAAGCTTTTTGGCATCGGGGACTGGTTTGGTCGAAGACAATTATTCCACAGACCAGGGGGTTGGGGTGGGGTGGGGAGGGTGGGTTAGAGGGGTGTGGGGTGGTTTCAGGATGATTCAAGCTCATTATATTTTTGCCCATAATATTTCTAATCTAATGCCATCACTGATTTAACAGGAAGTACCTGGTCGGTGGCCCAGGGGTTGGGGACCCTTGATTTAAAATAAACCCAAGATGGGATGCATTCCACACATCGTCTGGGCATTCCAGGACTGTCTGAACATCCCGAGGAGGAAGGCCGACACACCAGCCAGTCCTGGCTGGGGGTACAGTTCCAAGCTACCAGCGCCCCTGGAAGGCAGCCGGCAGCACCCGCAGGGAGAGGGGCAGGGAGGGGTGGCACTGCCGCTGTGCCCATCAAGGCTCCGACAACTTCGGCCGCAGCTTTCCTGCCCCAGCCTGGCCCCTCAGGTGAGTCTCTCAGCCCTCAAAGGGACCTCACACACCTGTCACACAGTTCGCCCTGGACCTGGAGTTTACCGTTTCCCTGCTCTTTCAGCCTTCTTTAAGTCCAGATGCTGACTTGCACATCTTCTTTGCCTGGGTGCTGGGCCGCCTTGGCCCTGCGGAGGTGTGCAGGTGTGATTAGCATCAAAGCCTGTGAATAAGTAAAGGATAAGCAGCCAGAAGCGGCCTGTTTCCCACATGATACCCAGGAAAGGGTTCAGTTCCCCCTCCCTGTGCTCTGGGGGGTGTCCTGGCCAGCATGCCAGATCATTTATTATTTAGTAGGTTTTTTTGGTATCTGTCCCAAGTTAGTTTCAGGCAAATTCAGTCCCAGTCTTCATCTGTACAATAGAAAAGGGCACAACAGGTGAGCTGAAGTGAGAAAAATCAAGCACCCAGACCCTTTTTTTCTCTCATGGGTTGGCTGTGTGACATTCGTCAAGTGTCAGAACCTCTCTGAGCTTCAGTTGAAGACAGAATCCCATTGCCTGGGCTCAGATCTTAGGTCTGTCACTCACTAACCAGGAGAACTTGTGTGAATGATTGAACTCCTCTGAGCCTCAGGCTTCTTATCTATAAAATGGGGACAAGAGCAGTACCTCTACACAGGGCTCTGGGATGACTGAACGAGATGCATGTAAACACAGTTCCAATGAGGCACAGTGTAAATATTCACTGTGTCAGTCATTAATGGTTCTTGTTGTTCACTTATTTATGTATTTATGGGCGTACCTTGCAGTATGCAGGATCTTAGTTCCCTGACCAGGTACTGAACTTGTGCCTCTAGCAGTGGAAGTGTGGAGTCTTAACTGCTGGACCACCAGGGGAGTCCCCCTGTTGTTCTGTTGTGGTTTTTTTTTTTTTTTTTGAGCCCTCTTCTGTACCAGCTGCTCTACATACTTGTCTTCTAATCATCACATTGAACCCTGTCAGTTTCTTACATAATCCCTATTTGCCAAGGGAAGACTGAGGTTTGGGGAAGTCAACTGACTCGCCCAAGGTCACCTAGACACATGGTGGCCTAAGACTAGAATTCAAACCTATATCTTGCCTGGTTCTGAAATTCCTTTTCAACTGAGTCCTAATTTGTTTCTATCTGTAACATTAGAAACTTTGGAAATGATAGTTTCTTCCACTTTCATTTTACTGTTAGGCTGAAAGAAGACAAAGTCTGTGAAGAGGCCTCTACTGATGCTCTAACTCAGCTCAGCTTCTTATTCCCTCAGTAATAAGAAGTAATTATCTAAGCATAGATCTTTCATTTTCATAATGAGGAGGTTGATGAACCCTGCTCTTCATCTCTGGGAGGCAATATTATCTGATGTCCAGAGGAGGGAGTTGAAAGTATTTGATAAAAATTGGAACTGCCGGGTTCCCTTCTCACATCCAAGCCCACGTCTGCAGAGGTGTCTTTCATCGTCTGGATTTTCTCTGCATCTCAGGTCCCCCAACCACCTCTAGGTGAATGGAAGGACACAATCTTTTACTCTCCTTCCCAGGGCCAGTGTAAAACTACAGGTGAGACTATCTGACATTGCCAGCTTTGAACTTTAGGTACAGGGAGGTCTTATGGCTATTTGGCTATTGTGAAGTCAGTTTCTCCCTGCCTCCAGTGAATGGCGTGATGTGGGCAGAAGTGGGGCCCTGGCAAAGGGGTGCATTCATCCCCCTCCTCCTGGCTTGCCTTGCAAAGAGCAGACCTGGCAC
This sequence comes from Antilocapra americana, assembly GCA_007570785.1. Taxonomy (NCBI): domain Eukaryota; kingdom Metazoa; phylum Chordata; class Mammalia; order Artiodactyla; family Antilocapridae; genus Antilocapra; species Antilocapra americana. Next base: position 698,581 of record ML662465.1, read on the forward strand.
CCTGTCCACCCTCTTGCATAATATAAGCACCTGTGTAAGGAACAGAATGCCATCTGTGGTGAGCTTGGCCAGTGCAGCCCATGGACGTGTCCAGAGGTCTTGCCAAGGCTGATGTCTCTCTGTTGGCAGGAGGTGAAGGGAGGTGGGGCCTGTGTCACCTGAAGCCTTTGCCCTGTCTGAGGTGGAAACTGGTTTCATCTTGGGTCTCAGGATTCTGCAAAGATAGGGGCAGAGAAGACAGCCCCAAGCAGGCAGTCTGACCCAGACTTAGATTCAACAGAGGTGACACTGGGAACAGCTACACACAGGTTTTCTGGGCTTGAAGCTCCCTCTGAGTGGGCTGGGGTGGCAGAGCCGGTGGGAGCTTCTCAGAGGGGTAAGGGGAGACCTGGGAACCAGGGACACAGACCCTGGTGATTTCACACACCCCCTGTATTGGAAGGCAAAGTCCCAGCCGCTGGACTGCCAGAGAAGTCTCTCTTTTTTAAAAATATCTATTTGGGCTCCGGGTCTTAGTTGTGGCATACGAGATCTTTAGTTACAACCTGTGGAATCTAGTTCCCTGAACTGGGATCGAACCTGGCCCCCTGCACTGGGGGCTCGGAGTCTTAACCACTAGGCTACGGCGAGGTGTCTCCCCTGGCAATTTCCTTTTCTTTTTTTTTTTTTTCAAATTTTTTGGATGTAGGCCATTTTTTTTTAAAGTCATTATTGAATTTGTTGCAATATTGTTTCTGTTTTATGTTTTGGCATTTTGACTGACAGGCATGTCTTAGCTCCCTGACCAGGGATCAAACCCGTGCACTCTGCATCGGAACGCAAAGTCCCAATGGCTGGACTGCCAGGGAAGTTCCTTTAAAAAATATATTTATTTATTTGGCTGCGCCAGGTCTCAGTTGTGGCATGTTGGATCTTAAGTCTTAGTTGCAGCATTTGGGATCTTTAGTTGTGATATATGAACTCTTCCTTGTGGCATGTGGGTTCTAGTTCCCTGACCAGGGAGCAAACCCAGACTCCCTGCATTGGGAGCTCAGAGTCTTAGCCATTGGACCACTAGGGAAGTCCCGAGCCTGGCCATTTCTGCGGCTGCCCCCTGGTGCAGCAGTCATGGTGGGGTATATCGGGGCAGAGAATGTGCACAGAAGTAGATGTACTGGGTTGCTTTCAGGGGAACATGCCAGGATGCAGTAACCAAAGGTGAGGTTTGAGGCCTCTTTGAGGGAAGTGTGCTTACATGAGTGTGCATGTGTGTGTGCATACAAATAGCATGTGTGTGGAGAATCAAAAAGGTCAGCGAGAAAGTGGAAGGTCAAAGTGCCTGAAGAGCCAAGGGAACAGGGCATCTGGATAACATTACCTTATTGGTTGGATTCTATTCATTCATAGAATCAGTAAGGACTCAGTGGAGGCCCCCCAAAACCAGACTAAATGCTAGGGCTTGGGATATGAAGATGAATCATATCCCCAGGCACTTGCAGTCTTAACTGAGGAGCCAGGAAGTAAAATGAAGAATTTCACACCTTGTGATAAGTGCTAGAATAGCTGTCTGTATGTGGTACCCAAAGCAGTCACCTTTGCCTAAGGCAGGCAGGAAGATCACCCTGAGGCAAAACTGAGCAGTGGTTCAAAGGCTGAGGGTGTTAGTTGGTGGTGGGGGGATGGGGTGGTGGAGACAAGGGAAGGGTGTTCTATGCAGAGGGAATAGCAGCTATGAAACCCTATATACTGGTTCAGGAACCTTGAGCAGATCCTATGATGGAAACATGAATAAGTTGATGGGGCACAAAACCATTTTGTTTACAAATGATCTGATCAGTGGAAATGAGCAACACCAGGGCTGGAAATCTGTCTGCCTTAGTCTCTGCTAGGGTCCCAAAGCCTAGAGCAGTGCTCGGGACCCTGCTGGATACATCATGAATGAATAAACCGAGGTGGCTCAATGGTAAAGAATCTGCCTGCCAAGCAGGAGATGCTGGTTAGATCCCTGAGTCAGGAAGATCCCCTGGAGAAGGAAACGGCAACCCACTCCAGTATTCTTGTCTGGAAAATCCCATGAACAGAGGAGCCTGGTGAGCTACAGACCATGGGGTGGCAAAAGAGTTGGATACAACTTAGGTACAACTTAGGTACAAAAAAATAATGACAACAGGGGACTTCTCTGGTGGTCTGGTGGCTAAGACTCCTGTGCTCCCAATACAGGGGGCCCAGGTTCCATCCTTGGTCAGGGAACTAGATCTCACATGCAGCTGTCCAACTAAGACCTCGTGGGGCCAAATAAATTAATTATAAATAAGTAAATAAACTGAAGATAGATGGTACCCAGGGTGGATGGTGTGGACAGTCGGCTAAAGCATTTGGGCTTTACCCTGGAGTCAGTGGGGAGCCCTTTGGGGGGTTAATTGAAAAGGCACAAGATCTGACCCGGATGGGATGAAATCACTCTGATAGTGATATGAAGGGTGAAGAGATCAGATGCTGAATCTTAAATTTGGGCACTGTCAATAAAGATCGGGGATCAGGTTGAAAAAATGTTGAGGATAATTCTATGCCATTAAGAAGTAGCTCTGATTTTAACAATACCCATGGGAGGCAGGCGTTTCCTCGTTATACACAGACGAAAATGGACTCAGCGAGGCGCGGTGATTCAGCCAAGTCACACAGCCAGTTGGCGGCATAGCCCGGGGGTTCAGTCTGGCCTTTGTGGCGCCGCAGGACCCCGCACACGATGTGGATCTGAGCCAGGCGGGTAGGGGTGGAAACTCGCCCCTTCTACTTAGTAAGTGCGGGAAAGCCCACCGGATCGCTACTAAAAAGAAGAGCTGATGCCCACAGACAGGAAGAGGGAAGCGAGGCTCGGAGAAGGAATGTTGGGTCTGGGCGGCCGCCGTAGCAGCGGTGCTCTCATTTCCATGGCAACAGCGAGAAGCGGCGGGAGGCCTCTGGGAGGTGCAGCCGCCGCGGCGGATTGGAGTGGGAAAGGCGTGGAATCCGTGAACTGCCGGTGGCCCCGAGGGCACAGGTGGTGGGGTTAGGTCGGTGGAGGGAGCCTGGGGTTTAGGGAAAAACGGAGGGTCGGGCTGGGGCCTTCGAAGAAGGCGCTGCCCCGTATCCCCGATCCTCATTGTTCGGACCAGGGACCACCGTTGGGCCTGAGTTTCCCCAAACTGAGGAAGAGGGAAATGGGAAGAGGAGAACGGGCACCCGAGCCCAATGGCCCCTCTTAGTCACTGAGGCCCAGGACTTTCTCTCCTCTGCAGCTCCTGGACTGACCGGCGGTGTCCTGCCCCATGGATGTGAGTCTTGGGCCTCATACCCGCCTCTGGCGCGGCCCCCTCGGCACCCCCAACTTACCCTGACTGTCTTTCTTGGCGCCTGGACCGGAGCTCTTTGTCCTTTCAGCTCAGGACAAAAGCTGTGAGACAGAAAGAGAGTGCAGGGGTGGCCTTGCCAAGGCTGGGCACGCCGCACTCTGGCAAGATGAGGAGTTAGTCAAGAAATCAAGGAGGAAAAGCATCGCAGTAAGAAGGAACAGCATGGGCAGAGACATGGATGTGAAAGAGAGGCCAGGGAACTGCCAGGACTTCAGTATGGCTGGAGTAAATGGGGGACAGAGGGAGAGGCAGGCAGGGCTAGACTAGAGCCTTTGTTGCTGAGATAAGAAGTTTGGACCGAGTCAGTGGGAGCCTCTGTCAAGGACAGCTGGTATGGGAAGGGGCACAACTGCAGATTGCAAGACAGAGGCCAATACTGTGGGCTGAGGGGTGGTGGAAACAGACAGGAGGTCTGTTTGGAGAGGCATTCTGAAAGGAAGAACGATGAGTCTTGGAAAAGTCTAGAATGACCAACAGGTCTCTGATGGAGCTGAAATGGGGATGACGAGAGAAAAGGCAGGTTTGGGGACAAGACGAAGACGAAGATGTTAGTTGCTATTGTGTCCGACTCTTTGCGACCCCATGAACTGTAGCCCACCAGGCTCCTCTGTGAGTGGGTTGCTATATCCTTCTCCAGGGGACCTTCCCGACCCAGACAGTGTAGCCCTATTACTGTCTGCCCACCACCTTTCCCAGCCACTTCCTGTGTCCCTCCTGGTGTTTCTGTGTCCCCGTAGCCCCTCCACATCTCCGCGTCACCCTTTCTGTGCTGTCCAGGCCTCCGCTAGCCCGTGGAATCCAACCCCGGCTCCTGTCAGCAGCCCCTTCCTGCTGCTCCCCATCCCGGCCATCGTCGTGCTCTCCGTGGGCATCTATCTGTTGCTGCTGGGCCTTGTGCTGCTGACCAGGCACTGCCTGCTGGTGAGGGGCCTGGTGGGGGCTGGAGGGTGGGCCCTGATAGGGGAAGAGGTCAGCCTGTCCCCGCATTTGCAGGCCCTTAACCCGAGACACCTTTGTCTCCACATCAGCCCCTCACGTGGGGCCAGGAGACTCTCTTCTCTCCCCAGCTGAACCTTCTCCTGCCCCTCTCCCCGAAATCGAGACTCAGCTGTCCCTCCCAGCCCGGATCCTGAGCGCTTTCCTCTCCTAGGCCCAGGGCTGCTGCATAGACTGCAGCTCCCCCTGCAGGAAGCAAGGCGCCTCCAGGCCCCAAGACTGTTGCCAGACCTGTGGGGAAGCCTGTGACTTCCCCCTGCCCAGCCCAGCCAGCTGCTTGGATGCCTGCTGCCCCCAGCCTGCCGAAGCTGTGAGTTCTCATCCTGGCTCCTGGCCCGTGAGTCCTGATTCTGGTACTCTCAGTGCATTCATTTTTTTTTCAGTTCAACAAAATTTATTACGGAGCATCTATTCTAGTTCTAGGTACTGGGTCAGGTGGAGATAGGCGAAAACAACACATCAGATATTTTCTGGTAATGAAAGCTACTTGGAGAAAGAAGAACAGGGCAGTAGCTGGACAAGGGTGACCTATGTAACATGCAGGGCATACTTCTACCTCTGAAAATGGTAGTTAAAGAAGACAGAGCTCCTTCTGTTCTTGGAGTGAATACAATGTTCTAGATGCTGTACGGCTTCGTTAACAACCTCCAGATCTGGGTATTTTTAAAACCCTATGTACATACATGTTTTTTGATTACAAAGTATACATGTAGAAATACATAGAAAATACAAGTCACTTTATAAGCCAGCCTGCTAACCAAGGTTACTATGTTTGGTGTATGTCCCTTATATACTAATACACATACAGTGTTATCACTGTTGTATTTCACTGTTGGTAAAAATGTATGCCACAGGGACTTCCTTGATCTAGTGGCTAAGATTGCACTCCCAATGCAGGAGGCCTGGGTTCAATCCCTGGTCAGAGAACTAGATCTCACATGCCACAACTAAGACCTGGTGCAACCAAATAAATATTTTTTACAAAAGGTATACCACACCTGCTATTTCCTCCCAACTGCCACTTTCCCATTTTAACCTGACATCATGACTTGGCTACCCGTCCATGCTTTTACCCTCCTTTTGCAGGGGGCATAACTTGGCTCAGGGAAATGTAGTTGCTTCTCCAGTGTTCCACAGGACAGTTTTGCACAGCAAATTGCTCCATCGTGTGTTGAAACAGAACCTTTGGGGAGAAGCCTGGCTCACAGAGGACAGGCTGTTTTTGCATTTGTGGCTTTAAAGATGTTAAGTGTCATTGACCATATTCCTAGGCCATGCTTATTTTGGGCTCAGAGATTTAGACAGCAAAGCTCCTGCCCTTGAAATGGGGACCTTCCCTAGGGAGGGAAGAGTGAGGGGAAAAGACCAAGCAAATGCAGAATTTGGGCAGACTGCAGTTGCAAATCCCTGCAAGATGTTTTGAGTTTCAAAATCAATTGTGGGGCAAGGAGTTCTCCTCTTTCAGATATGACCTGCTTCTGATTTCTCAGGAGTAGCGCAGAGATGAGGCCCAGGGCTGGGGCTCCAGGGATCAAGGGGAAAAAGGAAAAGACCCTGGGTCCTCCAACCTCCTATTTTACAGGGAACGCTTTCTTACAAAATGATTTCTTGTCCCCTACCCTGGGGATCCCACTGCCTCTGCCTTCTGTCTGCAGGAAGGAATTGGTCAGGGGCTTCTCCTCCCTGAGAATGAGGTGTGCTGTCTGGAAGGACTAACTCCTCCCACTGCCCCCTCCATGGCTGTGGGGCATCCAACCCAGGAGACCTGCAGGGCCTGATCCTATCCAGCTTCTGCCAGAGCCAGGATAGGTTCTAGAATGATGAATGGTGGGGCGGGGTCATTCTGTCCTTGGGCTATCTTTCCACAAAGCACAGTAAGGCCTCTGTATTCTTCAGTTTCCTTATAGTAACAAAAGCAACCTCAAATATTCCGAAGCCCTTGCCTCTTTCACAGCTGTAGAAACTGGGGCACACAGAGGCCTCAAGCCTGGGCTGAGACACAAACCCAGGTTTCTCTTTCTCTCTATGGGAGAAACTCACCTGCGCTACATCTTTCACAGGTGTGTCATAAGGACCTAATTCATTCATTCATTTATTTATCCACTTACCAAAGAGTTGAGACTTCCCTAGAGGCTCGGATGATAAAGAATTCACCTGCAATGTAGGAGACCCAGGTTCAATCCCTGGGTTGGGAAGATCCCCTGGAGAAGAGAATGGCTACCCACCTCAGTATTCTTGCCTGGAGAATTCCATAGGCAGAGGAGCCTGGCAGGCTACTGTCCATCGGGTCACAAAGAGTTGGACATAACTGAGAGACTAACACTTCACACTACCAAAGGCTTATGAAGATACTGTTGAGGAACTGTGCTGGGCCCTGGGGGTGCAGTGGGAACAAGGTGGATGTGACCCCAACCCTCATGGGGCTTACATTCCTGCAAAGGACAGAGAGAAATAAGTAGGCAGTGACATTTGAATGTGAGAAATGATGAAATCCGGGACAGTTCTGGTTCTTAAGCGCCAGGCGTGATCAGAAGCAGGGATGAGGCTTACACAGAAAGCCAGGCATCCAGGCCCCATGCCCAGTTGATTTGGAATGAGACTGGAATTTGCGAATCTTTAGCAAGTTCTTACACAGCAGACACACCAGGGTTAGAGCTACTGCTCAGGGGTAAGAGCTGTGACCAGCAGAGCTCCCCTTGGTGAGAATTCACTGTGTACCAGGCACCATGCTTCGTGCCTTCCACTGATTCCCCAAGTGACCCTTCTGCTTCCTAAATCCATTTCAGAGATGAGAACAGTGTGTGTGTGTGTTAATTGCTCAGTTGTGTTCGATTCTTTACGACCGCATGGACTGTAGCCTGCCATGTTCCTCTGTCCACGGAATTCTCCAGACAAGAATACTGGAGTGGGTTGCCATTCCCTTCTCCAAGAGATGAGAAAACTGAGGCTCAAGTCACGAATCTGCCAAACCTGGGCCTGAATTAGATTCAAACCCCGAGCTCCAAACAGTAATGATGGCTGGCCTTTACAACCTCACAGTGAAAGAAATCAGAGTGAAAAACTCCAGGGCCTAGAGAAATACGAGGGTTAATGGTCACGCGGAGCCCTTGTTTAATGTACTTAAAAAGCAGGTTCCTTCCAGAAGCCACAAGGCTGCCAGCGAGAGTCGAGAGATATCCATTAGCTAGTTCTTAACAACCAGAGCCAAAACCTGCCAGGGGGGCAGAGCCAAGAAATGCTTTTAATACCCTCTTCTCTGAGGTGAGGGCAGCGTGGCCTCTCGGCCCCCAGTTCTGCACACAGAATGACGGTGCAGTCCTCCAAAACCCACAGAGCTGACTTCAGCCCAGAGCAGACTCCCCAGAGATGCCCCCAAACCACACCCCCATCACAAACAAGGAAGCCGCCTCGCTTCTCCCCTCTGCCATGACATACTTCTGCCTCCTCTAGAGAGACAGTTCTTTTGGCAGGGGCCAATGCGCCCTCCCCTCCCCAGAGCCCCTAGTGACATCTGATCTCACCAGTCATCTGACACCGCACCCCGAAACCTCAGCTCTTCTAAAGGTCATCCCCCTATTCCTGGCTTGGCCCGGAGTCTGACTGAGCTGTGCAACTGTGACTGTCATTAGCTCTGCCTCAGGCCTCAAGGAGCCAATCTTCTGTCACCCATCCTGGGTATGACCCACTCCAGCCACTTGGCCTGACTTCAGTCCATGCCTAGAGCAGTGGCAGATCATCCGTATCCCACGGCAGGAGAGGAGTGGATTGGAGTGGACCGGTTCTCCCTTCCTGTCTCTAAGGACACGCTGTTCCTATTCCATGAGAGGCAGACCTCCTGCCTCCCCTCTTCTTTGCCTGAAGGGGGAAAAATGATATGCTTTTATTGATTCACTCATTCAATGTTCATTTGTATCTCAGGCACCTGCTGAGCCTGAGTCCCCTGGTAGCTCAGTGGGGACGGGAGGTGAACTGTCCCACAAAGCTTGAAAGAAGTTGGTATTATGGCCCTGGGAAGCAGTGGGATCAAAGGGGGATCTCAGGGCTGGAAGCAGGCAGGCCCAGCCCCATCGCAGCCCCCTTCCCTAGTGTATTCCGTTGCATGATCATCCCTTCTCTGAACCTTCATTTCATCTTTTGTAAGGAGGCCCTCTACTCAAGGTTCTGATAAAGAAATGTGACTCTCTATGAATAGTAAAAAAATTAAATATGAAAATTACCATTTTTAAGGAAAACTAAAAAGACTTTTAAAAATCATGAATACAGTCTGTGCCTGGCACAGAATAGAGGGTGAATGACATCCAGCTTAGTCTCAGGCCAAGGAAGAAAGCCACAAAACCAGCAGGTTGTTTTCATCAGTGTGTGTGTGCACTTTCCCTGTCTTAATGACTTGCAGCTGTATGAGGTTGTAAGGCTATAGTAGAACCATCTCTGAGCCGAACATTGGCACGTTAAGTGTGGGGGCCAGGGCTAACTGATCTCTGGTCCTCAGTCTCCTCATCTATAAGATGGGAAGAAAGGATGTGCATGCATGCTAAGTTGCTTTAGTTGTGTCTGACTCTTTGCCTACCCCATGGACTATAGCCTGCCAGGCTTTTCTGTCCATGGGATTCTCCAGGCAAGAATACAGGGGTGGGTTGCCATGCCCCCCTCCAGGGGCTCTTCCCAACCCAGGGATCAAACTCAAGTTTCAGGAGTCTCCTGAGTCTCCTGCACTGGCAGGAGCCTAGAAGAAATGACCCCCCCCCCCCAAATGACTTCTTTCAGCTCCTTCCAGTTGTTAGGAACATTGCCTCCTGGCTGATTTCTCAAAATCACAAGAAGTTGATTTGTTCCCATGAGTGGTGGATGGTACCCTCTGATCCACTGGGCAAGTGGGACTTTGCAGGCCTCTCTGTTCCCTTCTCCCTTGAAAAGGAAACAGCTTCAGCTTCTGGTCCCCCTTCCCTCGCTCACCTTCCTTACCCCATCCTCCTCTCCCGCAGGACTGGGCTCCTCACTGCCCTCGCTGCTGCCCGCTCTGCGACTGTGCCTGTGCGTGCCAACTTCCTGACTGCCAGAGCCTCAACTGCCTCTGCTTTGAGATCAAGCTCCGATGATGCTCCAGAATCCCTGCTCTTTGGGGAGCGGCCAGCCCCCGGGACCCACAGGCTCTGTTCCCTGAGGGGACTCAGGACACCTTTCTCTAGGCCATTGGAACCACAAATGGCCTGCCTAGCTCACCCACCTGGGAACCAGCAGTGGAGAGCCTGGCTCCCTGCAGAGCGGGACTCACAGAGCCTTCGGCCAGCAGGATGGCAGCCCCTTAACAGGGCCAGAAGTGAGAGGGGCTGGTGCTCCAGCAGGTCCCCCTGCCCTTGTCTCCCCCTCCCCAAGTAACTGATCATATTTGAAGGTGAGGTTGCGGGACACTGCCCACCATCCAGAGCATGAGACAAATTTGAGCCTTGACTATCAGGATGTAGGGTTCCCCCAGGCACACCCTGTCCATGGACTCTTGGTTATTTTGAGGTGTGAGTGTAGTGCCTGCCTGTGCTCTGCCTCTGCAGAATCAGTACAGCCCGTGTGAGGCCCAGAGTCAGGGGAGGGGGGATCTGAGGAGGAGGCAGGGAAGGCCAGAGGTCTGAGTCCCCTTACCCCTCCTTCCTTCCTCACAGATCGCAGTCCAGAGGTTTATTTCTCTTGACAGCCTGTTGAGGGCCTCAGTCTGGATTTCCAAGGAAGAAATCTCTTAAGTACCCGGTGAGTGGGCAGGGGGCCCTCCACCCCCAAAATAGGCAGGCCCACAAGCTTCTTCTCCATCCTTTAGGCCCCACGCTGGCGTGAATGTCAGGGGCTTCAGGTTTCCCTAAATATAGGTCCCTGCCAGGGGATCTGTGGCGAGCAAAGGGCAGGGGTCACCGGAGAAGGTCGAGAACATCGGTTGGGGGGAGGGCGGGAGCTGCCTTATAACCCAGCCCGGGCGGGGCCTGGCTCACTCGCTGCTGACCAGGCTCGCCCGCGCCCTTGGCTTCCTCCTCACAGGTGGGCGCCAGTCGGACGGAGCGGGGTTGGAGTGGGCTGAAGGCTCCAAGGTTTAGGAAGGGAGACCCGGCCGGTAGGATGGGGAGGCTCGGAAATGATCTGGGAAGCCGACAGCCGGGGGACGGATTTGATTTTGGAGAGGGAAGTCGGCGCCAGGGAGAAGTTTTGCAAGGACTCTGGCCCCACATCCCCAGACTTGCTCGGGCCTCTCGGCCCGAGCTGGTTCCCGCCGGGTCCGGCTTCCGCGGGAGGGCGCGTGCGCACTCGCGGGCCACGTTGGCTCTCCCGATCCCGGGAGCTGGAGCTGCTGGGATGGAGCGTGGACGCGGCGGAACGCCCGGAACCGCTGCCTGCCCGCGCCGCCCTCTCGTGCGCCCACGCGGGCAGTCTCCGGGCCTCTGGATTCGGTTACAATGTGACACTCGCTGCCTCAACGCCGCCGGAAGCTGGGGCTGCCCCGGGCCGCCCGATGGGCCTGCGGGAGGGAAGCTGAGCCTCCCTGTTTTCGGCCTTTGCCACCCGCTTTTCCCCCCACCCCACCCCATTCCCATCTCCTCCGGGGCCCCAAAATCGGCTGAGTCACAGCGCCCCGAAGCACGCCAGGCCGAGGGGAGGGGGGTCGGGGGAGGAGAGGAGGGAGGGGAGGGCCCCGGCGACCCGCGGGATGTGGCCCGAGTCACGTCCGAGGGGGAACAAGGGGGAAGGGCTCGGGTTCTCTCCGCACAGTCCCCGCCCAAGCGCCGCCTCCCGGCTTCGCCTTTCGGGGGCGGCCTCTCGCACATTTCCTCGCCTGCCATTGGACGCCGGGGCGCCTCCGGTCCCCTGCAAAGGGAAAAACCCGGCGGAGGGCGGAGCGGTGCCTTTATAAGGCCGGGCATCACCTTCTGCCCGCCCGCCCCCGCGCCCCGCCTCGGGAGTAGAATAACCTGCGTTCCTTTTGGAACGCGCCGCCGAACCAGAGTCCTGGTGACGATTGCCGCGTTCGCTCCCTCTGTCCACTCCGCCAGCCCTCCACCGCGGAGCCCCGCCAGCCCGCCCCTCTCCTGTGCCAGGTGAGCGCCCCTCGCCACGTGCGAAGGTCAGGGAGGGGGTCGTGGAGAAGGATCCCGGGGGCAGAGGCGGGTCGGGCGTCCGCACGGAGCCCCTCCACCCGGCCCCAGCATCCTCCTCCTCCGCCACCACCCACACGTTTGCTCCCGGCCAGGACTCCCCACTCTTCCAGCCCGAGCTCCCTGGGTTTGCTGCGCAACGCAGCGACCGCTCCGCGCGCTGAGTCACAGCGGGGAGGAAGGAAGCCGGGCGAGGTGAAGGGCCGATCCCCGCTCCCCTTTTCTTGTTAGGACTCCGGGTGCAAAGCTGATGGCTCCTTTGCCTCTGCAGGGATCCTAGGAGGCCTCGAGGGGTGGGAGCCAGCTCATTTACTGCCTCAGGGTTCCCGAAAGCGGGTGGTTGGTCCCTGTCCTGGGAGACGGGTGCCCCTGGCCAGGAGGGGAAACCCCTTGGCAGCGCGTGATGCCCCATTAACACTTTTCCTATCTTTCCTTATCGGGTGACCTTGATTCAGACTGAACAGCTGCAGCCGCGGAGCAGACAGGAGCATTTTCAGGGAAGGGGTGGGGCGCTTGCCTCTCCTCCCCGTACTCTTACCCTGTATGAGCAGTGAGGACAAACCTCACTCCTTTCCTCCACCCCATGCTAGGCTTCCTCCGCCGCCCTTTTCGGGGCTTCTGAGGACTCCCTCCTCCCGCCCCCACCTTTTTCCTAACACCTTCCTCCTAACACCCTCTCCCCACCTTGTGGGGAGCAGCCTGACCTTGGGGTGTCCTTGAGGCAATGGAGCCTGGGCCAGCCCTGGGATCTCGGGTGGATTGGAAAGAACACTTATCGCAGCCAGAGATCTGAGTTCTAATCTCAGATCAGGCCCTTGGGTTGCTGTGTGGCTTGAAACACAGCTTTTTCCCTTCTCTGGCTTCTTTCAGATAAGGAAGTTGGGCCTTCTGCCTTCCACACAACTTCTAATTCCAAAATACTCTGGTTTGGTTTTGCTTCCAGGCAAGGCGACCCCCATGGCCCAGCGCAAGCCAGAAGGGTCCGGCTTCCACATGACCTGCCTGTCCACGGCTCTGGCCTATTCCTTTATGCCAGATGCCAATATACGGCCCCACCCTCAGCTGGGTAACACCCAGAAACAAACAGAGTTAGGAAAGGTACAGGAGGCAGGCCTAGTATAGGGAAGTTGGGTGTAAGGGAGAGCCTGGGGCAGGAAGTGCCCCGAGACTTGCTGGGAGTGGGGCAGGGGAGGTAGGGAGCCTTTCCCCTGACCTCCAGGCAAGAGGCCCTGCTGGTTGGGAGACCAGGGGAAGACTCCACTAACTAGCCCTCCCCCATGTGTCTCCTCTGCCCAGGAACTGACAGGCACCATGCCCCACCAATACCCAGCACTCACCCCGGAGCAGAAGAAGGAGCTCTGTGACATCGCTCACCGGATTGTGGCTCCGGGCAAGGGCATCCTGGCTGCAGATGAGTCCACCGGTGCGGGCAGGGCACAGGGGGAGGAGGGTCGAGGGGTGGGGTTGAGGGGCTGACCCCCTTAATTCCCATGTGATGCTTTCCTCCAGGGAGCATTGCCAAGCGACTGCAGTCCATTGGCACCGAGAACACCGAGGAGAACCGGCGCTTCTATCGCCAGCTGCTGCTGACTGCTGACGACCGTGTGAATCCCTGCATCGGGGGCGTCATCCTCTTCCACGAGACGCTCTACCAGAAGGCCGATGATGGGCGTCCCTTCCCCCAAGTTATCAAAGCCAAGGGTGGCGTTGTGGGCATCAAGGTGAGGGGACTAGGCCTTGGGCTGGGAGATGTGAGACGGATGTGCGTGTTCTAAGTCTCTTCAGTCATGTCCAACCCTTTGCATTCCTATGGACCAGAGCCCACTAGCCTCCTCTGTCCATAGGATTCTCCAGGCGAGAATACTGGAGTGGGTTATTGTCCTCCAGGCAATCTTTCCGACCCTGGGATTGAACCTGCTGCGTCTCTTATGTCTCCTGCATTGGCAGGCAGGTTCTTTACCACTAGCCCCATCTGGGAAGCCCAGTGAGAGGGATGAGGGGCAAGGAAATCAAGGATAACAGGCAGGGGTCGGGGTGGGAATGAACTGGGTGGAGAGACTTGGGTGGAGTCTGCTCCAATCACCTCCAAATTGTGTGTAAGAAGCCAGTAACTTATGGGACTTGCTTTGCATTTTTAATCCTTGTGATTTTAGAAGCCACATGTTATGTTTATACCATTGAAAAACCAGAAGCTCCAGGCCATGAAGTGTTCTGCTCACACTTAGTAAATGGTAGAGTTCAAGCTCTCTGTGTGTATCTTGCCTCTTGGGACCAGATACCATGGCTAAGTGAAACACTGGCAAACCAGGAAGGATACTTGGGAGATGAAGTAAAGCTGGGACAGGGTGGGGATACAGAGGAGAAAAAGGCTCTAGAGCAAGAGGTTTTGTTGCTGTCTTTTAAATACTATTTATCTGGCTGCACTGAGTCTTAGTTGCGACATACGGAATCTTCGATCCTTGTTGCGGAACATGGGTTCTTTAGTTGCAGCAAGCGAACTCATAGTTGCGGCGTGTGAGATCTAGTTACCTGATCAAAGATTGAAAAAAGGGCACCAGAGACCACTTCCCATCCTATCTTGTTGCCCTCCACTCCCGCAGGTAGACAAAGGTGTGGTACCCCTGGCAGGAACAAATGGCGAGACGACCACCCAAGGTGAGGACCGCTTAGCTCCTGACCCTACTGACCAGCCCACCCTGGTCGGTACCCCTCTGGGTGCCCAGGCAGTGTGGAAGCTACCTGTCCCCTCTGCTGGCAGGCTTTGACCCCTCCATCTCCTCTTCAGGACTGGATGGGCTGTCGGAGCGCTGTGCTCAGTATAAGAAGGATGGAGCTGACTTTGCCAAGTGGCGTTGCGTGCTAAAGATCGGAGAACACACCCCTTCTTCCCTTGCCATTATGGAAAACGCCAACGTCCTGGCCCGTTATGCCAGCATCTGCCAGCAGGTGGGCCTTCTAGGTCCCCAGCAGGCCATGTCCCACCTAATTCCATTCCAGTGTGTCAGCTGGCCTGCCACCCATCTGCCAGCTTTACCTCAAGGCTCCGAATCCTCACCAAGCAGGTTCCAGGCTTGGGTCCATGAAGGGCTTTGGGAGCAGAAGGGCAGAATAGGGATTATATGGGTGGATCTGTGGAGACGGCTAATCTCCTCCAATCTATTTTGAAGTGGGGAGGGCTTCCTCTCCAGGAGTCATGGAGATAAGATCTTGGCGAATAGCTGTGGAGGGCTGGAGGTGGGGGGGCTCTGGGTTAGGAGGCCTCACTGCCACCGTGTCCCTCACCCCACAGAATGGCATTGTGCCCATCGTGGAGCCCGAGATCCTCCCTGATGGGGATCATGACTTGAAACGCTGTCAGTATGTAACCGAGAAGGTAGGTGGCCTCCATGCCTGGGCAGTGAGGTGGGCTAGAGAGCTGGGCCAGGGCCCCCGGGAGTGACCCTTGTCCCCCCAACCCCACCTCGGCCCCGCCCCGCTGTAGGTGCTGGCTGCTGTCTACAAGGCTCTGAGTGACCACCACATCTACCTGGAAGGCACCTTGCTGAAGCCCAATATGGTAACTCCAGGCCACGCCTGCACCCAGAAATACTCTCACGAGGAGATTGCCATGGCGACTGTCACAGCACTGCGCCGCACGGTGCCCCCTGCTGTCCCTGGTGAGCCCCGTTCCTCATCTTGACCTCTGGGAGGTAGATGAACTCACCCGGGATCCTTGTGCCCATGTGGTCTTGAGTTTCAGGTCAGCTTCTAGGGCCTCCTCCTAATCCCCTGGGTTGCTTGACTTCAACCCCTCCCCCCATGTCACCCCCTATTCTACAGGGATCACTTTCCTGTCCGGAGGCCAGAGTGAGGAGGAGGCATCCATCAACCTCAACGCCATCAACAAGTGCCCCCTGCTAAAGCCGTGGGCCCTGACCTTCTCTTACGGCCGAGCCCTGCAGGCCTCTGCCCTGAAGGCCTGGGGCGGGAAGAAGGAGAACCTGAAGGCGGCCCAGGAAGAATACGTCAAGCGAGCGCTGGTAAGGATGGGCAGGAGGTGGGCAGGGTGCTGGGGTGGGTGGGATTCTGAGAAGGGCCCTTCTCACTCTGGCTCCTCTCCCCTCTTAGGCCAACAGCCTTGCCTGCCAAGGAAAGTACACCCCAAGCGGTAAGGCAGGGGCTGCAGCCAGCGAGTCCCTCTTCATCTCTAACCATGCCTACTAAGCTGACGTGTTCTAAGGCTGGCCCCTCAACACTCCAGGCCCCACCCCCTCCCACACTCACTCTTGAAGAGAGGGGGCTTCATCTGGGGCTCCAGGCTGCTCTTTCCCATCACTCTTGCCTCCTTGTGACAGTGGTGCCTGGTGTTGTCTGTGTATGCTAACTCCACCGTGTCCAGCCTACTGCCAATAAACAGCTATTTAAGGGGGAGTCTGGTGTCCATGTCTGTGGTCTCTAGGGCAGGGGAGGCCTGGGCGAGGTGGCAGAGCCCAGAGAAGAAAGAGCCTTTGCTTTATGTTCTTTCTGGAGAAGGGAAGTAGGTGAAGGAGATGGACTTCTTTAGTACTCTGCTTGATGTTTACGCAGGGCTTTATGAGAAAAGCTTGTGGATTTTCTTCCAACCACCCAGTGCTCTGCTCCTTCTACCAACAGCATATGATAAGGCCTTTACAGTTAGGAAGTGTGTGTGTAACTGGCAGTCTTAGGAGGCTGCAGCCTCAGCCTCAGTTTTATGCCCAGAACTCAGAGATATAGAAGGCTCCTGTGACATACACACAGAAAATCAGCCAAAAAGTAAGCTGTCCTGAATCTGTAAACTGGGCGAAACAAGATTATGAATGCATATCCTTAATCTAAACTGTTGAGCTCATCAGTCTTCCCATCTTTAAAAGGAGAAGGGATTAGGCTGACCTCTGAGCTGTGGAACCCCTTGAAGAACCTGGGACCCTAACACCCACATCAGCAACATAGACACACAATTGTGTACGAAGAGAACTGTGGAACTCGGGTTCCACGTTAAGAACTGAACCTCTATGGCTTTTGTATTCAATGCAGCCAGAATGAGGGTCCTGCACTTACCCTATGTCATCCCTGGAACACTTCCCCATTCACCCAGGCTGTGGAGTACAGTAACGACACCAGATCTTTTCAGGTATTAAAGAGTCTAGCCATAGCCAAAGACTGCATTAGTCCTGCCACTGCCCAGATTTCCTGATGTGAACCTTCTCCTGTCTGAGCTCCACTCTAGAGGAAGAAAAAAAATTTTCACCTTTCTGATCTCTGGACCTACTGAATCCCTAGTCATCTGCATAGAAACCTAGTGCCTCCTGGGAGTTAACAACTTTGTCTTTTCCCTTTCTCTGCACATTTGGATCTGTTGCCTACATTCAAAACCGAACAGTATCTAGTGTCCCTTCAAATTGGCTGGCCTCACTACTGTACCTAGCCTCACTCAGCTCTCTGTGAAACAGTCTGAAGTTAAGCAAATAAAAATTGAGGGTCCATAAAAGATAGCAAAAAGCACATTCCAAAAGGCCTCTAGCACCAAGAAGTTTGTTTAAAGACCAGTCACTAACGCGGCCTGCAGCAAGAGACTAGCAAAGCAGAGGACTTCAAATCCTAGTTTAGGGTGTTTTTATAAAGTTTATAATGACTACATGAGCGCCAGAAAGAATTAGTGGCAGAAGGAGAAGAAATTAGAACTCAGGACACAGATTCCTGGGTTCAAATCAACTTTGATTCAAACCTAAAGTTCTTGGCTATGCAACTGTGAACAAGTTGCTTCTTGTAGCCAGTTTCCCTCAAAGAAACAACACAACTACAGACAATAAAGCAGCTGAGTTCAAGGGACCATTCTGGAATTAGGGAGATCATGTTGACAGGTATATGCTTGGTGTCGGGAAGGTGGAGTCCTTTTGGCTTCTAATTTCAGAGGTCTCAGGGCAGAGATTTCTCTGGGACCCTGGAAAGAGGGACTGGAATTCCTTCACCCACTGAACAAATAATTCTGTATGCCAACTGGGTCCAGTCTTCTTCAAAGTAAGCACTGGACTGTACGTGTGAACAGGACCAAGTTCCATCTCACGGATTGTAATGGGGGAAAGTGAAAGTGTTAGTAGCTCAGTCGTGTCCGACTCTGCGATCCCATGCACTGTCGTCCACCAGGCTCTTCAGTGAGATTTCCCAGGCAAGAATACTGGAGTGGGTTGCCATTCCCTTCACCAGGGGATCTTGCTAACCCAGGGATTGAACCAGGGTCTTCTGCATTGCAAGCAGATTCTTTACTACTTAGCCACTGGGGATCAGTACTGGGGGAGGCCCACTAAAACAGGTAAACAAAAAAGTGTAACCTAAAGCTATAAGGCGGTGCCCCGGCTTACTGAGTTTGAGGTCCCTATCATCCTTGCCAGTGCCAAGCAGCTTAGCCTACAATCACTTCCGCCCGCTCGTTTCCGACATCCGGTTCCTTTGGCTTACTTCCCTTCCTAGGCTTGAGGGGGTGGGGTAAGGGCGCGGCGCGGGAGGGGGAGTGCGTGTATGACGCAACATCCGGCGCGGGGCGGAACTGGTCTCCCGCTGCTTCCGCGGCGGGGCCGGAAGTAGCAGCGGTGGTGGCGGCGGCCCAAAGCGAAGGGAAGGAGGAAGAGAGGGAGCCCGAGAGCCAGAGCCGGAGTCGCCGCGGCGGTAATCGTCGGAGAACCCTCTAGGCCACCGTCCCCAGCGCGGGCCCGCAGAGTTCGACGGGAGTTAGTGGGGGGCGGCCCGGGCTGCGGGACGCTGGGGGCCCCGGGGCCGATGTGAGGGGAGGCGGGAGTTGGGGGGGGCCGGGCCAGCTCCAGAATAGAGTTGCCCCCGCAGACCCGGCACCCCCTAGGGACACTCTGATCCGCGGGTTCATCTTCAACTTTCCCAGGAGACCCCTGTGCGGTGCGGAGGGGGCGGCGGCCCCGGCTCTGACCCGCGCCGGGGGGGTGGGCCATGGCGGAGATCAGCGACCTGGACCGGCAGATCGAGCAGCTACGGCGCTGCGAGCTCATCAAGGAGAGCGAAGTCAAAGCCCTGTGCGCTAAAGCCAGGTGAGCCCGGTGGCTCCAGGAAAGAGACTTGGGGTGTCGGTCTGGGGTAAACCCAGCTGAAAACTTTGGGCCTGGCTCATCTTGGAAGCTTTCCAAAGAGGAGCAGAATAGGGCCTCTTCCCTCGATAAGATACCAGCCTGTTAGGTGACAGAGCTGGATAAAGACATTTGAAGTATTAGGTGATGTGCTTTTAGTGGAGTAAAGTATAGAAAATACTTAAGAAGCTCAGGGAAACAACCCTGTCTGGGGGTCAACAGAGAATGTCTCTTGGAGGAACTGAACTTTGGGGTAGACCATGAAATATAAGATGATAAAAAGAGGTGTCAGCAAGAACAGGAGTTCAAGGCAGGAAAGCTAAAGCCTCTGTGGTTTGTAGTATTCTTTTAATTCCAGTAACAACCCTAAAAAGTAGCTGGAATTGATCCCATCTTACCGTGAAAACTCTCATATTCAACAGTTAAAGGATGGATTCTAAAGCCAGTTTTCCCTGTCCTGTCCCTTTTCGGGCCATAATGCAAGAAAGTGGAGTTGAATCACTCATGTTGATTGTGGTAGCCTAAGAAATAGTAGTAAATAAGCCAGAGGAGAAATAAGCGGGGTTCTGTGGGAAGTGGGATGAGGTAGTAGTTAAGAGCCAGGCTTTGGAATGTGATGGCACTGGGTTGGAATCAGCTTTACCACCTCCTAGCCGTGTTGGTGATCTTGAGATCTCTGAGATTGTTTCTTCCTCTGGAGATAATAAAGCAGGATAATAGTACTTACTAAGATGATTGTGAAGAGTAAGTTAGTTGGTGCTTGGAATGTGCTTAGGCTTTGGTTAAATGTTAGTGCTAGACAAGCATTAGGTGTTATTGTTCCTACTTTGTGGGAAGAGGGCAGTGCTGATAAGGACAGAAATTACTAGAAAAGGTGGCCTTGAAAGCTGAAAATAATTGGGCGGGCTGATGGGGGCAGGCCCACTGAGGAAGGGCATTCACAGCAGGAGGAGAACAGAGATAGAGCTCTGAGGGCTGTGGGCAGCTGTGAGGAGACCAGTTACCTGCCTCCTGAGGAACTGTCTGTGGCTTATACACACTGGAGAACTGTGTGGAAAGGGTCAGCAGAATTATCTCATTTTTTTTTTTTTTTAAATAACAGACCCGCTGTTCGCCTGGCCTTATACTGGCAAAGACTTTGTCCATTTCCTTCCCATAGCAGTCCTACAAAGTTGGAATAATTTTCCCCATTTACAGAATAGGAAGCAGTGACTCCTTGAAGCCTAGTGACTTGACCTAGGCCACCGATAAAGTGGCCATTGGGCTCTTTGTTTGGTTTTGCCCCCACAAAGCCCTGTCATGGCCAGGCAGTGCCTGTGTGGGTTTGGTGAACACACAAGGCCCCCTTTTAAATGTTCGTCTGTGATCCTTCATGTTTTGCCAGCTCAAGATTTCCCTGACCAGACCAGCCCCAAGATGTTTCCAGATATCCCTGCTCCCTCAGTCTTCATTGGCATTTTTTTTAGGAACTTAAACCCATTGCTGCCTGGCACTGTTCTTCTTCCTGTAAGTTTCATGCCCCTCACAAGGCCTGGATCAGTGTGGCAATGATGATAGCTAATGCTTGGATAGTGTGGGATTTTCAGAACAACAGAAGTTATGTGTTCAGTCTTCATTGCTCTTTGCAGCCCTGTGCAGTGGGCAGGGCAGAGGTGAGTATTTCACAAAAGAGGAAACTGAGCCTCTTACCCCTGGTCTCACAGCTGATCAGAGGGTAAGCTGGTTTTGGATCCAGGTCTTTGACTGTCCTCCACGATCACTGACAGCCTGGCAGACATTTAGGCTCTGTGAGTGGCAGCAGGGGGCTACTGAGGAGTGGGAGGGCCCTATCCAGCTCATGGGATGGAGCTTGGAGGAACTTGACTTGGGCCTGAGGTGGCCACTGTTATCCCAGGCCCAGTCTGGAAGAGGCCCAACTCAAGCATCTGGCCGTGGCCTCCTGGAGACCCGCCAGGGCCCCAGGCTGAGGCTGGTGGTATCAAGAACTTTGGCTTGCCCAGTGGATACTGAGACTTGAGACCTTGAAACTGCAAAGGCCTTGGAGCTGCATTTGCTCCTATTAAAAACATCAGCAGTTGAGAACAGCAGAAGGCTTTGAATGAGGTGGTCTTCAGGATGAAGTACAGGTTTGTCACCTGTAAACGGTATGACCGTGGTCCAGTCACTCTTATGTTTCCAAGTCTGAAATTCTTGCGGGGCTCAGATGAGATTCTTCATAGCCAGAGACAGCATCTCATTCTTTGGTCAGTGGTCAGCAGTGAAGGTGAGCAAGTGTGAGCCCTGAGAGAGCTGGTGCCAGGGCCTGGTTCCCACATGGCGCTGAGGCCTTGCTGGCACTGAGGCAGGTTTTGACTGAATCTGGAAGGGGCTGGTGTAAAGTCTCATGAAATTGGTTCTCTGAGTTCCAGGCACCCTCCAGCTTTGTGACCTGGATCCTGCCCCTTTTCTCTCTAAATCTTGGTTTCTTTGTCAGATGAGGATGGAAAGAACCTCCCAAGTCAGTTGGAAAAGTAAGCAGTGGTGTGAGGATGTTTGGTACAAGATGCAGGACAGATGGGATAACTTGGCTGCCCTCTGGCCCCTTGGATCACCACCAGCGGCTCTTCCCATCCCTAGAAACCAGGGAACACCTCCCTGGAGCTGCCTTAGTTACGCAACTCACCCTGAGCCCATGGAGCTTTGGTGGGAAGGGACTGGCCAAGAGAGTGAGGGCTGAGCAGGTGCCTCCCACATCAGACTCACTTGATAAGAGCCAGACCCCAGAGCAGGCTGCCTTGGTTCTCTTGTCTGTGTGACCACAGCTGGTTTTTTTATCTGAGCCATGGGGATCATCATAGCACCTGCCTTTGAGGGTGATGATTTGAGTGCCCACATCATCCACGCAGAACTCTTCAACTACCGACTTGGCAAATGGTGCAAACTGCAATGTCCTTGGCTCCTGTGATCATCAAGGACAAAATCTAGAAGCACAGAAATACTTAACGTTGGGTGTCCGTAATGGACAGTGATTTCCATGTCAAGCTCGCTCATGTAGAAGTAGATCACACTGCAAGGAAAGAGGGAGCACAGAGCCCTCGCTTCCTCTAAATGTTAGAAAAGTGGCAACAGCATTTCGCCTTGAAGGTGGGTCAGATGGCTGGCCTGCCCAGGGCATCACCCTTGTACCTGAGAACATTCCAAAAGAAGAAGGTCTCTGGGGAGGGGAGAGAGGGGCTGTAAGAGCCCAGCCAAGGCACTGTGTGGACAGGAGGAGGAGCTCTGTCTTCTAGGAGTCAGTGCTGGATGTGTGAAAGGGAGCAGCCAGGAGGGTCAAAGCCAGGAAAGTCCCAGACTCCCTGGAAAGCCCTTGGATGCTGAACAAGAGCTGAGAATTTGGCCTGTTGACTGCGGGGAACCACAGAATGGTCTCAAAATGGGGGGCTGTGGTCAGCCTTGCCTGGGGGAATTGTACACGTTCAACCTGCCCCATGGAGTTAAGCCTCATTCTCTCTTCCCCTTCAGAAAAGGTCAGAAATTGGGTTGGGCTGGCTCAGCTCTGATAACTTTGGTCTTTTGTCTTCAGAGAGATCTTGGTGGAGGAGAGCAACGTGCAGAGGGTGGACTCTCCAGTCACAGTGAGTACCCACGGTCCCTCCACAGCCTAGCCTGGTCTTTTAGGCCTGTGGACGTTCTCCTTAGTCGTGTGGGCTCCAGGGTCTACCCCTCATCCCTGGGAGCCCATCTTCAAGAGAGCCTTGCTAGAAGAAATGGCAGTTTTGGGCATGGTCTTTGGAGTCACTGGAGGGATGCTCTTGGCCTGGGCAGAAGGACTCTTAATTTGGTGAGTGAGTGAACTTACGTGTTCTTGTGTGTTACTAGTGACTTTATTCTGGGTGCCTGGAGGGGAGTAGGGAGAGGAGGGGGCCAGGTCCTCGGGGAGCTGCAGGTCTAGCTGGAAAGAATTTGCTCTAGCTCTTGCCCACAGAAGAGTTGACACTCAGAGTGGGATGGGGGGATTGGGGTGGGAGAGTTGATCTTCTACTCTGGGAAGTAGAGGCTTTCAATCCAGGGAAGATCCCCTGGAGGAGGAAATGGCAACCAGCTCTAGTATTCTTACCTGGAAAATTCCACAGACAGAGGAGCCTGGTGGGCTATATAATAGTCCATGGGGTTGCAAAGAGTCGGGCATGACTGAGCACGTGCACACACATGCACGCACGTACACACACACACTTTCTCTCTTGGCTTAGCCAAGACTGATAAGGATCTTCTAAACCAGGGACTTCCAGGCGGCTCTTGCCCTCTGAGATGGCCCACGTTCTGTCTGTGGAGTATGTTTCTCTAAATAAATCCATTTTTTACCTATAAATAAATGAAGCCAAGACTTCCCTGGTGGTCCAGTAGTTAAGACTCTCTGTTTCTACTGCAGGAGTTGTGGGCTTGTGGGTTTAATCCCTGGTGGGAACTAAGATCCCGTGTGCCATGCAGTGAGGCCAAAATTTAAAAGTAAAGCAGTAGGGTGTTTTTGAAGACAGCCTCTGGCAGCACAGGCTTTCAGACTGTGAGTTCTGATCTGCCTTCTCACTTCTAGGTATGTGGTGACATCCATGGACAATTCTATGACCTCAAGGAGCTGTTCAGAGTGAGTGTGGGGAAATGCCAGAAAAGGTGACCCAGGGGATGACTGCAAGACCCCTTTAGTTGAGAGTGGAAACTTTGGTGAGTGGGTTGGGGGTCAGAGGCCTTTAGTTAGGTAGGCCCATTATGAAAGAAGGGCCTCAACTTGACTGGAAATAGGCCACAACAGTGGGTTGGAGAGAGTTTAGGACCAAACTGAACCTTCTTCCTCCCTTCCCAGGTGGGTGGCGACGTCCCTGAGACTAACTACCTCTTCATGGGGGACTTTGTGGATCGTGGTTTCTACAGCGTTGAAACGTTTCTCCTGTTGCTGGCACTTAAGGTGGGACCCCTTGGCTTCTGGAGCCAAGACCTGGGTCACCTCTGGCATGACCTGCCTGCATCCTTCCTGCCCTCATCTCCTGCCCCATCCGTCCCCAGCTCTTGAGCTGTGCTGCTGGTGACAAACCGTTTCTGCTTGGGGGGTCAGGCAGCTTTCCTTGACTTGGGGGCATCTGATGAGGTCGAGGTGGGGGCAGCATCATAGGGGGAGGGAAGAGAGGCTCACCCTGTTCAGAAAGTGGCACGGAGTGGAGTTCAGCTTTATACAGTATCCGTTGGTGGGAGAGAGGTTGTAAGAGGCCAGATGACAAGGTGCTCTAAATGTCTTGCTAAGGGTTTGGTCCGTACCTGGTGGATGAAGGAGTGGCTGTTAGGTTTGTAGTTGAAGTGGGGGGATGGGAGGGAGTGTGAGAGGATTCAGCTTTGCATCCTCTGGAGGAGGGTCGGGGAAGCTGTGAGGTGAGTGTGATACGATTCGGGCAGAGATGACCAGAATCTGGACCAGAGTAGTGGTGGTGAGGGTGGAGCAGGGCTGGCAGACATGAGGACATCGAGGAGGGAGGGACAGGCCCTGCATGGTGACTGCCTCCAGGTTCGCTATCCTGACCGCATCACCCTGATCCGGGGCAACCACGAGAGCCGTCAGATCACCCAGGTCTATGGCTTCTATGACGAGTGTCTGCGCAAGTATGGCTCAGTGACCGTGTGGCGCTACTGCACTGAGATCTTTGACTACCTCAGCCTGTCGGCCATCATTGATGGCAAGGTAGGCCTGCTGTGCAGCTCCCTGGGGGTGGGAGGGCTGGGAGAGGTGCCGGGCCTCAGCTGGTCTTGCTCTCCCCGCAGATCTTCTGTGTGCACGGGGGGCTCTCTCCCTCCATCCAGACGCTGGACCAGATCCGGACAATTGACCGAAAGCAAGAGGTGCCCCACGATGGGCCCATGTGTGACCTGCTCTGGTCCGACCCTGAAGGTGAGGGCAAGAGCTCTGTTCTTAGTTTGGTGAGTGACTGAGAGGGTCCTGTGGTTAGAGCAGGTGCCTGGAAGGGATGGCCTTGGGCAGGTGAGTTTTGGGGCAGAGCTGGGCTGGTCTTCATTGGCATTGGTGCTTGATGGCCAATGGGCTGGCATCCTCTATGAGGAGCGGGGATGGGGGTAGCTGGGTGCTTTGAGCTAGGGAGTTGGTGGGGGCATGTATGTCATACCTCAGGGGCTTGTTGAATGTGAATCATTGGCTTCCTGAATGTGAAGGGGCTGCTCCAAGGATTAGGCTCCCAGAATGATAGCCCCCAGAAGTCGCCTGCCAGTGCAGGAGATGCAGGAGATGTAAGAGATGCAGGTTCAATCCCTGGGTCAGGAAGATCCCCGGGAGGAGCGCATAGCAACCCACTCCGGTATTCTTGCCTGGAGAATCCCAAGGACAGAGGAGCCTGGTGGGCTACAGTCCATGGGGTCACAAAGTCAGACATAACTGAAGTGACTTAGCACATATACCCAAGGACCCCTCATGTTATGGGCATCAGCTAGTATGGAGCATTGCCGAGATGAGAGCCAAGCTTCCCAGTACCAGTTTGGGGCTCTTGTGCTGTGACACCAGCCTCTGCTCCCTCTCTGCCCTGACCCTATCTCCCAGCTGGCTGGGCTGCCCTGGGTCACAGGTGCTCTCCCCGCGTGCTTACTGTCAGCACCTCCTTTCACTCTTGCGTGTCCCTATTTGGACAGTAAATTACGTGGTCACTCTGATAACCAGTGGCTCCAACTATCAGGAAATACTTCTTCTTTAGAGCATATCTGCTTCAGCATTTGCTGTCCTGTCCCGAGGCTCCCTCAGAACACCTTTCCGCCCTGTGCTCTTGCTGCACAGGCCTCATTGGGGGAGGGAGGCAGGCTGTCTCCTGCGAAGGGCAGTGGGTAGCCCTGAGGACACCCTCTCACCATCCCTTCCCTTGTTTGCCTCAGACACAACAGGCTGGGGTGTGAGCCCCCGTGGGGCTGGCTACCTGTTTGGCAGTGATGTGGTGGCCCAGTTCAATGCAGCCAATGACATTGACATGATCTGCCGTGCCCACCAGCTGGTGATGGAAGGTTACAAGTGGCACTTCAACGAGACTGTACTCACTGTGTGGTCAGCACCCAACTACTGCTACCGGTGAGCTGCCTGGGCTGGGCAGGTTGAGGTAGGGATCCAGGCTGAGCCACTCTGTTAACACTGCTGCCCCCACCTTCCCCCCACCCCGACTTCCAGCTGTGGCAATGTGGCAGCCATCTTGGAGCTGGACGAGCATCTCCAGAAAGATTTCATCATCTTCGAGGCCGCTCCCCAAGAGACACGGGGCATCCCCTCCAAAAAGCCCGTGGCCGACTACTTCCTGTGACCCCTTCGGCCCCGCCCCCCTCCGGCCCCCGGACCACTGTGACTCTACCCTCTTCAGACGGAAGCTGGGCATGAGGGGGCTGTTCCCGGCTTTGCTCTCCCCGCAAAAGAGGGCACTTTGAGGGTGAGGACTTTTCTGGAGAGGCTGGAGCCTCAGTTCTATGCTCCTCCTCCCATCTCCCCACTTGAACCATGAAGTTTCCAATAATTTTGGTTTTCTTTTTTTCCTTCTTTTTTTTTTTTGGTTTGTTTTTAAATAAAAATTTTGAGAAAAACAAAAAAAAAAGGAAAAAAATTCTAATAAAAGAAGAAAAATGGCCTTTGGGTTAGTGTCAGAATTGACTGGGGATGAGCAGTGGTACCAGCCTGGTACGTGGGATTCATGTCAGGGCTTTGATGCCCCAGAACCCTAATCCTGCCAGCAAGGTGAGCCTCAGGCCAGTCAGCTTGCCCAGAGCCTCCTGGTCCCCGTCCAGTGACAGTGGTCGCTCCTGGGGGCTTCCTGAGTACCAGGGAGAGGGCTGGGTTCTCAGGCAGCCCCATTTAATTCTCAGAATGGCATGTCAAGACAGATTCCTCCATCTTCCTGAAGAGGAAGAGGCCCCAAGCATTGACTTAGATGCACAAGGTCAAGCAGCTGGAAATGACAAATCTAGATTGGGGCCTGCATCTCATAAAACCTCTGCTCATCCAGCCCCACTCAGGGCCAAAGACCATTAGCCCAGTGTTTCCAGAGCACTGACGTCTTCCGAGTTTTATTAACAAAAATACTCTGGACCTGAGAAAAGACCCGTGTGGCTCGCCGTGGGGAGAGGGGCTAGGACTTGCAGAGCCCAAGGGTGAGGCTGAGGGTGGGAGTGCTGGTTCCAGGCCCCATTTGGCCAGGCAGAGCCCCCTCCATTCACACCGAGGTGAGAGCCTGGAAGGGGAAGCTGGCCCCAGCTGGACTCCCAGCGGCTTAGCCAGAGCTTTGAAGCCAGAGGGGGGTGGGAGTGAAATCAAAGTGTGAAGTGGGGTGGGGGAGGCCCAAGGCAGCCATTTGGTGTAGGGGAGGGGGTAGTGGAAGTGAGGGGGCAACAGGCGTGGGGGAAGGGAACTGGAAGATGGGAGGAAGGCAGAGGGGCTTAGCAAAGGCTCAGTACATTGGTTTGGAGCCCACATCCAGGTAAGACCCAGGGCCAGGGTAGGGCAGGGGGAAGGGGCCCCCTTGGAGGAAGTGCGAGGCAAAGGATGCTGGGGGTGCCGCCGCTGGGTATCCTGAGCCTGTTGGCCCAGGCTGTAGCTCCAGGAAGGCAGCTGAGTAGGGGGCTGGGCGCCCAGAGTCTGGAGCCTCCGGAAAGCTGGGATTCCTGAAGGGCGGAGAGGTATCAGAACAGGGAAGAGGGGACCCCAGCCTGGAACAGCCCAGCCCTGTGCCCTTGACCCACTCACCTGGTTGGAAGGTGACTGGGGGCCCCATGGAAAGCGGCAGGGTGCAGCAGGTAGGCCTCAGCACTAGGGCCACTGCAGGGAGGAGCTGGGGCAGGGGCAGCTTCCCCAGGCACTGGGGCCTGCTCTGGATCTGACTCCCGAACATCCCCACCCAGTGTGGAGTCACAGGGACCACCTGGAGCATCTGGGGAGACAGAAAGGCCAGAGTGGGTTAAGGAGGCATCTCAGGCCTGGGCCTATCACCTCTGGAACGACACTCACCTCCACTCCCATAGGCTGCTGTGGCTGCCGGCTCTGGGCCCCGCAGTTTCCTCTTCACACGGGCGTCTCGCTCCCTGGGGGACAGTGATGATGATGGTGATGATGATAATGGTGATGATGATGGTAATAATAGCACTTACCAGGTGCCAGGCACTTCACCCAGGGACCCTATCAGGTAGGTGCCATTATTATACCCATTTTACAGAAAGAGGAATGGAAGGCCAGAGAATTAAACGACTAGAAAACAGCAGTTTAGTTGCTAAATCGTGTTGGACTCTTGCAACCCCGTGGATTGTAGCCCGCCAGGCTCCTCTGTCCATGGGATTGCCCAGGCAAGAATACTGAAGTGCGTCGCCATGTCCTTCTCCAGGGGATCTTCCTATTCAGGGATCAAATTCACGTCTCCTGCATTGGCAGGCAGGTTCTTTTCACTGGGCTATCCTGATAACTTGTCAAGAGTGATACTGTTATATTCATCAGGGCGATCTTTGAATTATTATCTCTCTCTCCTGCCTGATTCTAAGTGTCTTGAGGGCAAGGGCCAGCTCTGAGGGATTAGGGTTAGTTAGAAGAAGCTAATGTCCTAACCAAACCTTTACAGCCCACCATAATCTGGCTCCCTACCTCTCTCCACTCCAGCCATACTGTAGCATGCTCCTATCCCAGGCCCCTGGCTTGTTCCCAGATATTCACATGGTTCCCTTCCATACTTCCTCCAAGTCTTTTCAAATGTCCTCTATTTCCAGGACTCATCTCTCCAGTTGTGATCTTCCTTGCTTTCTTTTCTCTATAGAACTTATCCCTAACATATTTATTTCTCTTGTTTACTTGTCTGCTCTGCCCACTAGAGTATCAGTTCCATGAGGGCAGGGGCTTTGGTTTGTTTTGTTCACTGCTACATCTTCACTGCCTAGAACTGTGCCCAGCACATGAGCAGGTGCTAAATAAGTATTTGTCAGATCAGTGAGTGACAACACTTGTTTACTTACATTGGGTTCCAGGAGTCCAGCACAGTGCCCGGCAAACAATCAGTAAACATTTGATGACTACGACTGAGTGAATGAATGACGCCCACCTCTTACAGTTTCGGCCGTTCTCCCGGAAGCCCTTGGCAAAGGGGTTAGCTGCAATCTTCAGTTGCGTGATCTGGGGTGGGGGGGAACGCCGCACGCCCAGAATCAAGACTCCTGCAGCCAGGGCAGGGTGATGCCACCCTCTCCAGCAGGGTCACTCACCCGTGGGTTCTGGTAGGCTGTCACGGAGATGAACGTGGTCTCCGGGAAGCGGAAGGAGGCAACGCCCCCCCAGTGTTGGCTGCAGAGCTGGGCGGCCCGCACCAAGTGTATGCGGGGCTGATACTTATGCATGGAGTGCAAGATCAGCTGGGAGGGAAGAAAGAGGAGTGACCCCCTACCCTGGTCCCACCCCAACCCTCATGGCGGGGGGTCCCAGCCTGGGCCTCACGTGGCCATGGGGGTCCAGTGTGCTGTTGGTGAGCTTGACACGGTGGAAAGACACAGGCTGCCGCATCCAGTGGGCTCCAGTGGCAGGGGAGTCGGGGTGAATGTAAACACGGTCAGGCAGGCGGGGCTCTGCCTTGCCGCTGGGCTCCCAGCGCCGGCCCTGCCAGCGGTAGCGAGCCCCATCCACCGGAACCACGTCCAAAAGAAAGAGGTAGCGGGCCTCGGGGTCCAGGCCAGTGACTGATACTCGGCAAGCAGGGAACATACGCCTGGATGGGGGAAGGGACCAGAGAGTCCTGGAGCTACCCACTGGTCGGGAGTGAGCACAGCACCAGCAAAGCGGCAGAGCCACTGGCTCATCCAGTTCTGTCACAGAGACTCGAGGAACGTGGAATCAGAACTCACAAGGCAGGATCTTAGAGCTGTAAGCCTGTCTCATCCCATTTTACAGATGAGAAGACAGACAGGTCAGGTGATGTGACCAGGGTCACATAGGGTAGGAGCAGAGTCTGGACCCCTAACCCTCAGACTCCACTTGCAGAAGCAAGAGTGACACACTTTTTCCCCCAGAAATCTTGCCAGGAGCCTTCTGCTCCCCCCCCTGGTCTCCTTGCTTCATCTTCAGCACCAGAATCTACAGCTGCTGGACAAACTTGCTTCAGGGAAAATAAAAAGAGGACTCTGGCGCTAGTGCCTGAGCCCCTGGGCTAGAGAAAAACCCACTGACCATACTGATCATATCCCTGCCTCCAAGGTGACCCCAGAACTAGTCACATACTGACCCCTGATCCTGGCCAGACTTCCCTGATTCTGGCCAGTGGCCGACCCTTGACCCCCGTTATAGTCTGAATCCTGAATCTAGGTGCAGACTGACCCCTCATCTAGGCCATATACGAACTTATAGCCCAGCCGGTCTTTCTGTCCCTAGCCCAGGAAGATCTAGGACCCTTGCCATAGGTTAGTCCCTAAACCAGCCAGACTCCACAGACTGACCCTTGACCCTTGCCACAGAATGACCCCTGACCCAGGCCACAGTCACACTCTGAACTCAGGCAGAGCTCTAGCCCCCTTAGAAATCCCCACACCAGCCTCATCGCCAGGAACTCTGCCCTTCCCCACACGAGGAACACACTGGGTTTTCTGACCCTGGCCCAGGCCCCCTCACCTCCCAGCTTTGGTGATGATCATCTCTGTTCCCACGGAGTTGAACTCTTTCCACAGCTCCCGATTCTCCAGGCTCAGGCTGACTCCAGGGAGTGAATGAAGGCCCTCTGGGGCTGAAGGAGGCAGCGGCTCAGTGCCCAAGGATGGGGGCAGCGGGGGTAGAGGTGGGGGAGCAGCCAGAGTTCGGGGAGCAGCCTCAATCCCAGAGAGGAAGCAATCCAGTTTGGGAGTGTCCAGATCTGGAGATGGGAGGAGAATGAGGGGCCAGCTAAGGGCCACAGCCCCCACCCCAATTCTTACACCGAGCTCAATTCTCTCTGCTCACCAGGGTAGCGGTATCCCTCTGCCAGGGCAGGCGGGAAGCTGGAATCTGCCCCAGACTGGGGGGGCCCAAGGCGGTAGCCAGTCCCCAGGGAGGGGTACAAATCTCGTGGGTGGTACATGGAGTAATCCTGTCTGGCCTCAGGACACGCTGCCTATAGTGCCCCAGTGCTGAGAGATGCATGCCCCCTTTATAGCTCACAGCTCAGCCCCTTCCAGACCCAGGATCACAGCCCCTCCCCTCTTTGGGGCCCTGGAGTTAGGCTGGGGTGGAGACCCCTGGGGCCTGGAAGGGGTCCAAGAGGGGGCCGGATACCTGGGTACCCTCCCCTCCTCCCCTCCCCCCCAGGCTTCATTAGCCCCGACCCCCTGCCCCCTCATTACATAATTAACTCCTCGGCCTGATTGATCCCCGGGGCTCGACAGGGACGCAGTTTGGCGCTTCCGGCCAGCTGGTCCCCGTTCCCACGGAGGGAGCCCCGGCTAGGGATAAGCTACTGAGAGGCGGGGCCTGAACCCTGGGATGGAGCCTGGAGTCCTGGGGCAGACCTTGGCGCCCCAGACTTTTCTGGCAGGTGACCCCCCCTTCACTTGAAGGACGAGACTTGGAGGGAGGAAGCATGACTGGCGGGAAGGAGCAGGGCTGGAGGGACGCGGCCTGAGCTTATTGTTAGGCGGAGCACTGGGGACCCCGAGGAGTCCGCAGCCGAGGCCTGAACGCTGGAGTCCTTCCCAGTTCGCATTCTCTAAAACCTCCAGCCTCGGGCAAGTCTCAAAAGTTTAGAGACGCTCACAGCTCGACGGTCTGTGACCGCAGACACCCGGCTTTCCCAGAAGGTCCCGCGTTGGGGAACCCTCGGAACTACACTTCCCAGCAGGCCTAGCGCCGACGTTCGGCGCGAAGGGGACAGGCGGATGCCGCTGGGGCCGCTGGAAGCTGTAGTTGAGACGAGGTGGGCGGTGAAACCCGCGGCGCGGTTGCCTCCCAGGAGAGCTGCCCCTAGGCGGCGTCAAAAGATCTTCGGCTGAGAAGATGCCGATCAGTTGAGGTCAAGGCCTAACGAGCTAGAAAGGGCTCTGAAATCTCTGCCGGCAGTGAGATCCACCGCGGGTGCTACCGAAGACAGCTGAGTCCCAGGAGCGAAGGCTCCCAGCTTTGACCGCCGTGCCTACCCCATGCCTCCGGGACTCAAAGGGGAACAGGTCTATAGAGGCAGGAATCCGCATCTGAGTACCCCCTTCCCGGATTCCACATGAGCCTGGAGCTGTCTCCACTCCATTGTTTTATTATGTACAAACGCTACAGAACAAGGGGAGCAGACACGCGTGGGGTAAGAGGGGCCCGGTGGGAGGAGGACGTCACAGGGCAGATGGTGCACTGGGGTCAAGAGAGCAGCACACAGGCCATATCTAGAGGGCAGGCGGGGTAGGAAGGGGTTTAAAAACGAGATCCAAGCCAGCCAGATCGCAGGGAGGTGCGGGGGTGTCGTCCACTTTGTCCATCTTCCGATCTCCCCCCAAGGTCACAGTGCATGCAATAAAATATATGTACAGGAGCTGGATCCTTCCTCTGCAGGGGGCCTGAGGGTCCAGAGCTCCGTTCGGGTGAAGGGAAGCCAGTGGCGCCCCCTGGCGGCCAGGCCGGGCTGTCGCCACATGCGTCAGGAGCAGGGGTCAGTCCCAGCCGTTGTCTTTGATCATGTGGTTGAGTTCAATGATGTACTTCCCCTCTTTGTACTTCTGGCTGCTCTCGAAGGCCTGTTCCTGAAAGGAGGGAAGAGGCTGTTATGCGTGGCGGTAGGGTAGGACCTAACCAACAGGGTAGGGGTTGGGGAGTGGATATGATGGGCCCCATTTTACATATAAGGAAACTATCACCCAAGAAACCAAGCCACCTGCCCACAGACACAGAGCTGGTAAATGGCAGGGCCAGGTATCTCACTAATAGGGGACAGACAGAACTCTCTGAGTGACAAGTACTTTTCAAGTATTAATACTAATATTGGCTCCAATAGAGAGGATATGGAAGCTTCTCAAAAGATCCAGGAACTACAAACTGGTAGCCTCAGGACCAATTTTGGCCTATGCATATGTTTTGTTCAGCCAACGGAGTTTAATAAAAATAACTTTCAAACACTACAACATGAGGAAGGCCATGCTCATTCCATTTGGCCAGAATGTCCCCCTCTGGAGATCTACATTGCCCCTTTTGCAGATCCACACAATCTGCTTGGCCCTGCAAGCACTTGAATTTTTGACCTCTGGATTAGGCCACCTCTTTATTTTACAGAGGTCCAGAGGGGGCAAACCACCTGTCCAGGAACACAGAGCAAATCTGTGGCAGGGCCAGGGACTAACTCAGGGCAGGGTTCTGTCTCTGCCTGGGGCATTCACCTCCCAGAGGCACTACAGCTCCAAGAGATGCCCAAGGATTCCTGTCCCTTGCAATTTCCCAAGAGCATCTCCTTTTGCTGCAGCTAATCTGATCCCCATAACAACCTTGGGTGCCAGGTGGTCCCTTTACCCTCCACTACCGATAAGGAAATGAGAGGATAATGAAATCAGACCCCAAACAGCAGTGGCAATGAGGGCAGTGGAAAAGAAGCCTAATGGACCCAAACTCTATGTTGCTGAGGGGTCTTGGGCAACTTCTCTGATCCTCTGAATGACAGTGGGAAGCTGGGGGTCAAGGGTTTGGAGTTTAAAAAAAAAAAGAGAGAAAATGAGGATTCTGGTCCCTGTTCTGTTACTTACCAGCTGTGTGACCTTGGGGAAGTTACCTAACATCTCTGGGCCTTCCTTTCTTCTTCTGTAAAGTGGAGATAATAACAGACTACCTACAGGATTGCTGTAATGAGTGAATGAGATAAGATATGCCAAGCACATAACAGTGTCTGGCACATAAGTATTCAATAAACAGTCATTCTGATTATATCCTCATCTCGAAAATGGGAATGCTTGTGCCTGCGAGGAGAAGGATGAGTTAAGAGAAAAACCTTAAAAGTCCTTGTAGGATGTGAGAGAAGAGAACATGGTCAAGGAATGAAAAGATAAGTTTGACTTGGGTGACTTGGGCCTGTACACCCTGAAAGATTACCAGATGACTGCTTGTGAGGAGGAGGTGATATGAGGTCAGGTCAAAGGCTAGCCTTAGGTCAGAGGTCACTGACTCACATATTTCCAGCCCAAAGTGGTCTTGCAGTTTTCGCAATGGATGTCAGCGACAGCATGGAGGCCTGTCAGCAGCACCCGCTCCTCGGCTGGCCCGCAGCCCACATTCACCCTGTGGGGACACGGGAGCAGTCCCAGGGAGGGCCCCGCCATCACAAAGCCTCCCTCTAGCTTGGATCCAACTGTATATGTTTTTAGCATTCAAGAGAAGGGGGAGCACAGCTTCCTACCCAAACAGGGGGCTCTTGAGAGTCTCAGTATGATGGCAGGGGTCAAAACTCACAACAGAGGTCAGAGAAAGGAAGGCAGGAGAGTGGATACTCACACAGAGTTGAAGAGGTAGGCTCGCCCCTGACTGCCCTGGAAGGACTAAAGGGTGGGAGAGAGGAAGGGGTGTCAGGGCTACTGGTGGGGAGCTGCCAGGCAGCCCCTCTAGTTTCCCATTCCAGCCCCAGCTGTGACCTGGTTACCTTGGAGATGAGGTCGTCGTGGTTGGCCAAGTGAGCACGGCAGTGGGCACAGCTATACCTCCGGTGACAATCATCTAGGTAGGCCTGAAACGTCTTGGGCTTTGAAATCCGCACCATGGCGGGGGCCGGGGGCAGTGGCCCCACGCGGGGAGCGGCCCACGGGGAGCAGAGGGAGCCCAGTGCCTGCAGGGGAGGGAGTGGGCTGTCAGGACCCCAACCACACACATGCAGGCACGCCCTGGGCCACAGGGACTCTCTCTGTCACACTTGGCTGCTGTCTTCTCTCCCCAGAGCCAGCAGCCTCTCCAGGGGCCAGAGCTCTCAGTTTTGACTCATGGAGGAGGCCTCAAGTTGCATCAACGGGGAAACTGAGGCTAGGAGGAGCCCCAAATGAGTCACCCACCTGCTTTTGGCCTCACCCCTGCTGACCTGGCAACTGAAGCTGGAGGAAGGGGCTCCAGAAGTCATGACTGTCAGTTCTCCGTTTAGGGGGAGGTTGCAAGGGATTGGGGATTGTATGGTCCTTACGACCTCATCTGAACTGCAGGGGGTGGGGGCGACTTCCCTTGAGGACCATAGAGTTCACCTGGGGAGAGGATCCCTCACCTGGAGAAGGCAAGAGGCCTCACTGAGGGTGGAGGGTCATCTACGAGGGGAGGGGCTCTTACCGGGGGCGCTGAGGCCTGCCTATGCCGAGGGGATCTTACCTGCATCGCGGAGCCTTACCTGAGACCCCGGGGCTCACCTGGGGAGCGGGGGTGGGGGGCGGGCGCCGAGGGAAGGGGCAGTCCTCGCCGCCGGGGCGGGGGCGCGGGGCGACGCGCAGCCCTGATGATGCGGCCCTCACCTCGCCTGGGCGCGCGGGGGTCCGGTCCGCCGGGGTGGCCTGGCCTGGGAGAGGGGGGCGCTCCTGGTGGGCGCCGTCCCCCCCGGCCCGGGTTCGCAGCCGCCGCGACTTGTTTACACCGAGACCAGCTGCTGCCGCCGCTGCGGCGGGAGGGGGAGGGGGCCGGCCTCTGGTCCCGGCGGCCGCCGGGACCAATCGGCGTGCAGTATGCAAATGAGGGGGCGCGTCACACAGCGGCCAGCGCAGGCCTGGGCTGCCCTTCCCCCTGCTCCCGGCCCAGGCCGGCCCGGAAATGCGGCTGCGGCCCGAAACCCAGCCGACCTGCCCCACGGCCAGGGCCTGGTCGCCTACCTGGCCTCCCGCGGTCCTCGAAGGGGCGAGGGTCTGAGATACTTGACCTGACCTAGGATTAGGAGGAAGATGGTGTCTGGACTGGACGCACGGCCCCGGAAAACAATAGTCATAATTATCTGCGTTTACCCACCGCTCGTGCCCACTCGGTTAAACCGCACAGCAATCGGAGGTAGCTTCTGCTATTGTTTCCATTTTCCCGGGGAGCTGAGGTCCACAGAGGTCCAGCAGCTCCCCAAAGCTTATCCAGCTGATGAAGAGGTGAAGTTGAGATTCTCACTTTGGTCCATGGTTCTTGCCATAGCACTACGGACAGACTCTCGGGTGGGAAAAGCTAAAGGTATCCATCCGTGTCCGAACTCTGGGAGCCAGAGCCTCAGAACAAGCCCTTTCCTACTGTTGTGCATCCCCTCTTCCAGGCAGCATCCTCAGATGCCCTGCAGGGTTATGAGGCTGGGTTAGCTGTCTTCCCCTTTCTCACCTCTGAACTGGGTTTAAAACGAAAATGTTTTAACATGTGTCTGCCGTATTAGACTTGTCTTGTTCCTTGCATTAGTCCCAGCACCCAGCCTGGCCTATAGTTGATAATCTTTGTGAAATATGTGATTCATTAAATGAATAGGGTAGTAGGGCTCCAGAGGGTGGAGGAATTGAAGAAGCTTCTGGAGTGGGAGGCCTGGGAATGGAACAGTGGAATGGCTAAGGTAGCAGATGGGCACCCATGCCCATCCTCTGAAACCAGCTGAGGTGGCTCACTGGGGGAAGTCAAGTCCTTTGCTGTGTCCTTGGGGCTCTTAATGTCCTCAGGAGAATGGACCCATTCATTGTCTGTGGCTCTGAAGGTACAGGGGGCCTTGCAAGGGACATTCCTGAGTACAGTGGAGGCCAGGTTGGCACAGGGTGTGGCATTACTCTCGAACTGGAATGTAGTGGAACCAGTGGCTCAGGGTGGTTTAGGGCCTCAGATTGTGGCCCTCAGCTGGCCTCTTCCGTCACAAGCTGCCATCTTTGTAGTCTTCTAGAATCTACTCCCCCACCCACATCCTCCCAAGCACAAAGACGTGACTGAGAAGAATATATTTATTGGGGAAGAGAAACAGAGGAGAGGGTGAGGAACCTTTAGGTTAGGAGGCCAGGGCAGGTGGTCCATGGCTGTCCAGATAGCACCTCAGGGCTGTTGGGTAATCAGTTATGACACCAGTGGCCCCCAGGTTGAAGGCTGCTTCGAAGTCTGACTCTTCATTAAGGCACCAAAATACCACCTGGGGGGAGGGAGGAGCTTGAAGTTTCCCAACAACTTTACTGGGCACTCCCCCATGTATCCAGATGCTGGAGCTGATCCTTACATTTTCAGGAATTTTGCAAGCTGGTTATTAAACACAGCCTTTTTTTTTTTTGCAGGGGGTGGGGGCATCTCCAGTTCCTCAACCAGGGATTGAATCCACACCCCCTGCAGTGGAAATGCCAATGCCGAGTCTTAACCACTGGACCACCAGGGAAGTCCAAACACAGTCATTATTAAATATTATATAAACTTACAATTCAATAAATTATATCAAAACAAAAGTAATAAACACTCAAAATTTATCACTTCCTGATTACTACATTTGATTCCATATTCTGGAAGTCATCTACCTCTATCAAATGTGTAAGATGGAAATGCTATATAATGTATCATGCTACCACATGATATATCTCTTCCCAACTCCGTTCAGTGAACTCATGTTGGTAGCCTGAAATCCGCCAAGGTGGGAGTGTATACAGCAAGGAAATTATCTAATGTTCAAATCAAGGCTTCCCTCCCCTCAGCCCCCCAAGTTGGTAGTGGAATATTTACCAGCCTGCCCATCCATTCACCTGCCCCTATCTGCTGCTGCTCAGATTGCATCTTCCCTGCCTCCTGAGTCCTCTCCTGTGGGCACTGAAGCAGGTGGAGATGGTATCTGTAGCCTGGGATAAGTCAATGGCTGGACCTCTCAGTTTCTTATTTTGACACATCACAGTGACAGTCCACCCGTCCGGAGTTACGGTGAAGATGGCAGAATGGGCGGCCTAATCTGAAAGAGCTATGTCATCCCCAGGCCTCACTCACCCCCATATCCAATCAGTGGCCAAGTCTGAGCCTGTCTGAGACGTAACTCTTCCATTCATCCTCACTGCTGCCACCTAAGCCCCAGTCCCATCAGTGGCAGCATCAGCTAGCTACCTAGTGACTGCCTCCACACCCGCCCCCACAGTCCTCCTCCATGTGGTGGCCGGAGCAACCCTCACTCGACAAGGCTCCACTGAGTCTCTCCCTCGCTTAAGGCCCTCAAAAACATCCCTTCCCTTTGGGCTGAAGTCTGGGTTCCTCACTGAGGTTCCCGGGCTACCTTCTCCAGGTCCCCTGGTACCACCTTCTCCAGACTGCAGGCTGGTGGGACCCCTCAGTTTCTCTGCTGGCCTCTTGCTTCTCCTGACCTTCCCACACACTGAGCCTCCTGCCAAGAGGCTGAGGCTCACCTTTCCCCTCCCTGCGAGCTGGCTCCTCACTTCTTCCAGAAGGCCTTCTCTGGCCCCACAGACAACAGCACTCTGTTCCCTTTCTGTCCGCTAGCTGCCCCTGTAAATGCCTGCTTTTTCTCCCCTGCCCCTGATGGTATGCTCTCTGCTCCTGCCCCAGGACCACAGTGTCTGTGGTCTCAACACAGTCAGTTCTCAACCAAGGTTTGCTAATTAAATGACCTGGTCAGAGCTGATGCTTGGGACAGGAGGGGGTGGGCTGATCTGATCTTTCCCTGGATGCCCCCCCCCCCGGCCGTCTCTTCCCAGCCCCCCTCATCAGGGATCAGGACGGTTCCATACACCATCATCATCACAATGACTAGCCTTTACCAAGCACTTACTAAGTATCGCCTACATATCCACAGGAGTGTAAAAACCTCATTATCCCCATTTTACAGATGAAGAAACCGAGACTCAGACAGTGACCTGCCCATGACCCAGCCGGTCAGCAGCAGAGCCACTCTGGGCCCACGCTGTGCACAACCACTTGCTCACCTGCACCCCTCGCTGCTGCAGATGCTGGATCAGACTCTTCCTCATGATGAGCCTGGAGGGGAGCAGGGTCACAAAGGTCAGGATGAGAGGGGACCAAGGGGAAGGGTGGTGACGGGTCTCTGTGGGGACACCCCACCCAGCTTTCTTGCCCATCTCACCATTTGGCAACCACAGCCGCCAGTTGATTCAGCCCTGAGTGGGAAAACGGGAAGTAGGTCCTGTGGAGAGGGGGTAGTGTGGTCAGCCCCTGGGGTCTCTCTCTGTCACAGGGGTGGGATGGGGTGGGGTGGTGGTGATCCCTCAAGCAGTCTCACCCCACTCCTTCTGGAAGAACCTCTGTGGTTGCCCAGAGGTCACCTACCGCTCAGTGACCCTGACTCCATGCTTTGCGGGTATGCCTCTCTCCTCACTGTTTTACAGAAGAACAGAGACTCAGAGAACGAAAGTGACTTGCCCGACGTCACACAGCCGATCCATGGGGGGGCTGGGGCCACGACCCAGCAAGATTCCCAAACTGGATAGGCAGTCTGGAGTTCCCCATGGTTAGGCCTGACCAATTTCAAAGCCAGACAGCACTTCAAGGGTCAGCTGTTGGTCCCTAATCGCCCCACTACAGGGGTGACTTTAGAGGCTGTTACAGTGCTCTGGAGCAGGTTCTGTGTGCTGTGTGACCTTGGGCAAATTACAGAACCTCTCTGAGCCTCAGATTCTCCATGGGTCCTGTGGGGGTCATGATTCCTGTATCTCCTGGGGGTGGTACGAGGTAAGGCTCAAATAAATAAACTAAAGGATGTGAAAACACCTTGCAAACCCTGGATAAAACCTGATATACACCAAGTTCTGCAGTAAAATGATCTCTCTGTGGGATTGGGGCGGGGAGCGTTGGCTGGGAGTTTCCCTCAAGACAACAGAGGAGAACAGAAAGCACTGGGACAGCTACAGAGACGGCTCAGAAGGCAAAGGAAGGGTCCCGGCCAGAGAGCTGGCGAAGTATCCAAATTCCTGCTACTTTGCTCAGCTGTTACTTTGTTAATCCTTGTCTCCAGGCCGGAAAATGCCTTTCTGTTTGAGAGTCAGAAAGTGATGCTATAAAATAACTATCTCCCCAAGGAGACTGTAAGCTCGTGGAGGGCCCTACCCCACTCACATTGGTCTTATTTACTAGTGCAAGTACATGTGAAACAGAGTAGGCATTCAAGATAAATTTGTTGGATGACTGGATGAATAAATGCACCCTTGTTCTAAAACTCCACCCATATCATCACACGTTTACATAGGTAGAAGTTTTTTTGGAGGGCTGATATTCATGAGTGCTTGGTGACAACCATTGTCTTCAAAAGCCCCTGTGGGTGATCCTTGAGGGTAGTCAGGGCGCTGGGGACATTGGGATTTCCTGCTCTACATGGGACCCTGCACAATCAGGTTTGAGGTGGGGGATATTTCTCTTTTTTTTTTTTAACTTTTTATTTTATATTGCAGTCGAGTTGATTAGCAATGTGTTAATTTCAGGTTTCTGGGACCAGAAACCTGGGGGAGGATATGGAAGATAGATGGGGACCTAGTAGGTACCTGTTGATGATGGTCGGCAGGAAGCAGATGAGGAACTTCTCGGGGATGGAGATGAAGGGCAGCAGCCCCAGGTAATAAAACAGCAGCACCCAGAACCCTCGGCTCAGTGTGAAGGAGGTGGGCATCTCAGGGTTCTAGGAGGCAAGGGGAAGTAAGAAGGGGGATCAATCTGCTCCGGTGGGAGCAGAGAGGAGGCCTGGGCTGAGGGGGAAACAATTTTTCACATTCAGGAAACCCCACTACCTGCAGGAACAAAGCCACATCTGGGCCCAGCGTTCCAAGCCCTGTCCCTCTGCCATGCCTCTGCTCACACACTTCCCCTGCTTCCCTAGTCCTACCCCTGGAGACCCTGCTCAGGGCTCCTCCAGCACCCCCAGGCCCCCCTGGCCTAGGCTGCCTGGGGAGGTGCAGAGGTGCAGAGAGCGATGGGGACTCACAGCAGCCTTGCATTTCTTCATGATGGAGCTCTTCTCCGAGGCCCAGATGGTGATTTCGTTACGGTCATAGTGCCTCACCAGGCCTGCTATCTGGGAGGCGGAGGGGGAGGGGAGGGGGAGTCAGGTCTCCGTCCAGCTCTGGACCTTCACCCACCCCTGCCTGTGGCACCACCTTGTGAATAAGCTCTTCATTTCGCTCTTTAACTTCCACACTCATGGGCATCTGCGGGAACCTCCGGAACAAGTCCTCCAGACGTACCATGTGCCTGTCGGCCCCGCGTGCAAAGTGGCCTGGGGTTGTGGGGAGAAGGATAGGAGAAGGACTGATGGGCGGGGGGGTCGAGAGCCCACGGGGAGGCAGTGGGTCCCAGAGGAGTAGAGGGGGTAGGAGGTTGAGGCCATGACCCCACTCCAGTAGATTCAGCCCAGCGCGCAGCCCATGCTCTTACCTGGTGAGAAGTAAACCTCTAGCTCTTCCTTTAAGAGGGGCAAGTCCTAGGGAGAGCAGGAAGCATGTCACCAGGAGGGGCATGGAGGGGGGCTGGTGGTTCTCTGGGCACAGTGGGGAGCTGGGGCAAGGCCCACCTCAAAGTTCAGGCTGTCCACGTCCCTGTTCACACCTGTCTGGCGGGACAGGTTTTTGTCGTGTGACACCACCACCACACCGTCCCGAGTGAGCTGGCAGTCGAGCTCCAGGAGGTCCGCTTGCTGGGCCATGGAGCTATGAGAGCGAAGGTCAGTAAGTGGCTGGGCTCAGCCAGATGGCAGGGTGTTGGGGAGACTGAGGGGAATGTCAGGCGGTTCTGGCCGGATGTGCAGGCAGTGCACTGCACAACTCCCGGGGGCTCCAGTCACCCAGATCAGGAAGTGGATGGCACCCTTTAGCATCACCTCACACAGTGGGCACAACCTTACCCGGCAGCATGGCCGGGCAGGTGGACTCACTTCTCCATGGCCTCCATGGTGTTCTCCAGGCGTTCTCCAGATCCTGTGTGGGGCAGCTAATGTGGGTTCCTGGGGCCTGGCCTCCTTCCCCCTATACCCTCTGCCCCCTGCCTCATCACTTCCAGTCAGGACAGGCTGAATGGCTTCTTTTTCCCTGTTCCATCTCTTGCCCTGCCATCCTAATCTCCGCCTACCTTGAACTCTGCCCTCCCTTTAACATCCTGCCCTTCGGACCTACCCCTCTCTGCTGTCCACCTGCCTTGCAGTCCTCACTCCATCCTCAGGTGTGGCCACCCCGTGCCTACCCCAGCCCAGCTCACCTCCGCGGTGGGCCCCCAGGCGGGGACGGAAGGCTGGAACCCATGGTGTGTGCAGCAGGCGAGGTCGGCGCAGGAAGAAGAAGGACAGCATGACATAG
The DNA here is from genome assembly GCA_007570785.1 of Antilocapra americana. NCBI lineage: Eukaryota > Metazoa > Chordata > Mammalia > Artiodactyla > Antilocapridae > Antilocapra > Antilocapra americana. The sequence continues at coordinate 740,368 of ML662465.1, forward strand.
CTGCCCAGGGCAGGCAGGGCGTAGTATAGCAGAGGGCTCATGGCCACGCTGCCTCTCCAGGCTCCCGCAGCCGCGGAGCTCAGCTTTTCCCACTGACTGCCTGGCTGATGTAGGCTGGTTCCACCACCAGCCGCCACCACACCCCTTGGGACCTGCTGAGCCTGCTGCTGGCCGGAGGCCAGACTGTAGGGCTGAGCTGGGGATGGGGTAGAGGCAGGGGAAGAGACCAGGCAGCTCTGGGCCTCGTACCCCAGGCCCTTCACACAGCCCAGCCTCCCTGTCTCCGTGGCCACACTGGGGAAATCAAGTCACCCTCCCCCTAGCAGGTCCATTACCACACACCTCCTTCCCCTTCTGCCTGTATATATACACCCCTTGTTGTTTCCAGAGAATCTGGGGGTGTGCAGGGTGTCCCTGAGTCACTCTAGAATCACCTCCAGCCAGTTAGACAGGAAGCCATTAGAGAGGGAACAGGACAATGACTAAGGGGGATACTGACCCCGACTCAACAGACATGAATTTGAGCAAACTCCGTGAGAGAGTGGAAGACAGAGGAGCCTGGCAGGCTGCAGTCCGTGAGGTTGCAAGGAGCTGGACATGAATTAGCGACCAAACAACGAGACCCCACTCTGTCCAGGAGTCTAGATCCCACTCCCATCCTCAACCCTGGCCAGCAGGGGAGCCGAAGGCCACCATGCCAGGTAAAGCACTGGGCTGGAGAGTCAGCACTCAGGGCAGCAAGGGTGAGGGTCAGGGCGTCGGCGAACACAGACAGAGCCAGGGCCATCCATAGACACATCTCTATATTTATATATTAGATACAGGCACAGGGGTGGGCGGGGGCCCTGGGCGCTCCACGTTGCCCCCACCTCCACTTCTGTTCACCCACACACGGAAGCAGCAGGGACGTTAGATGTGGCAGCTTTGTAGGGGAGAGGTTGAGACTTGGGCCCCGCTCCTCAGGGGTACTAGCCCTTGAGCCTTAGGAATGTTCCTTCAGGGAAAACAGGGTGGGGTTTTAACGAGGCGAGAGGGGCAGGGCTGACCCTGAGTCCCGACTTGTGTCCTCACCGCCCCTCCCCCACCACCCCTCAGTCGGTCGAGGCAACCAGAGCCCTTGGATTCCAGAACTACCAGAGACTGGGAGAGCCGGGCAGACAGAGGCAGAGCAGCATAGGGGAATTTGGTTTGGGGCCACCTGAGCCCCTCAGGTCCTGGGGGCGGGGGTGGGGGGTGGGCGGGAAGAGGAAGGGAAGGGCGCATTGGCCTGCCTGAGGCAGGACGGTTGAGCGAAGCCAAGGGAGGTGGCCAGGCCCGCCCTCCACCCCAACCTGGGCTGTCAGGGGGTTTGGGCTGGGCACACGGTCCATTTTCTAACAGTCCAGCAGGGGAGGGGCAGGCAGGAGGCAGGGCCTAGACAAAAAGGCAGGCAGGAAAGGAACCATTAACACCCATGGCTGACCTGCCAGAGCCCCAACCCTCACTTCCCTCCTATCACCTTGTGGCTGAGTGGGATGCAGCTGGCTTTCCTTATCTGTCAGTGCGGGTGATATTAATACCCATTTCAAGGTACTGCTATCGAGACCAAGTGAGTTGATACATGCAAACGTCTTGCAGGAGTTTGCTTTCATTATCAGGCTGTCTCCAGGAGACTGTGGCGCAGCAAGGTGAGGTGTCTTGCACAATATCACACAGCCCTTATTAAGTAGCAGAGCTGGGCTTTGAACCCGGGTGTGTCTGCCTTGCTGTTATCAGGCTACAGCTCGCCAAAGACAGACAGGAAATGAGAGGAGGGCAGGACAGCAGTGTGGATGTAGTCCCAGCCAGGTTCCCGCAGGTATGTGAACTGCTGACCTGGACATTAGGTGCGGAAAAAGCCTGGCATGTGGGTCGGGCTGGGTGCTGCTGGCTCCTCCCAAAGCAATTACTGCTCCCCCAGCCTCTCTGCCTGCCCTGGGGGAGCCAAACCCTGGCTCCATTCCTCAGGTGGGTGAGGGGGGCCCTTTGTGACCTGGGGCTGGAGTCTGTAAGGTGTTGACATGGGGGAAACATGTGGGGCTAGGGACCACAGGTCTGTAGCCGAGGCAGGATCTAGCCCTTCTGTTGCCACCAAACATGTGGCTCGTGGATGTGAGCAGGCTTGTGACCACATGGAGGCGTGTTAGGCACTCTGGTCTCAGGGTGAATCTGTGCGGGGATTGGGGAGGCACTCACCAGGCCCCAGGAGCAGAGGCAGCCAGCCAGGTTAGGAGGCCTCCAGCACCCCAGGCTGGAAGCGGGCTGTCTCCTGGAAGATGAGCTCCTTCAGTCGTTCCTTGGGTAGATCATCCAGCTCCATGTCGAAGGTGAAAGGTTCCTCAGCCACTGGCTGGGGTGGCAAAGAAGTGGGGTGACTCAGGGCAGAGACCGAGGGAAGGCCCCCATCCACCTGTCAGCCCTGCCACTAGTGGCTGGCCCACCTCATCCGTTGGGTCATAGTACTGCTCCAGGTAGGGGTGAGCCAGTGCTTCTTCCACTGTGATCCGTTTGTTGGGGTTAAAGGTCAACATCCGGTCCAGTAGGTCAAGAGCTAGGAAGTGTAGGGGTCAGAAGTCAAAGGGAAGGTCAGAGAAGCTCTCAGAAGCACTGTTTGGCTTCTCTGTGTTCAGAGGCCTGTCGGTCCAGAGGCCTCTGTGTCCCAGGCAGCAGCTGGGCTCTTGTACCTTCATCTATACCCAGTTTTTATCACACGAGTCCCCAAGTCTCTCTTACCTTTGGGGTCTGACTTGGGAAAAAGCTTGGCCCAGGCCACCTTGGTCTTGGAGGGCAGAGACTGTAGGTAGTTTCGGGCCTTCATGTTGATGATACAATTCAGGTCCTCCTGGGATGGGGAGCCCAGAATACCTGTGGGTAAGGCAGGTGACTTGGTGAGCAATCTCTCCCTTCTGAAAACAGAAGGAGCCAAGAATAAGAGCCCTCCACCAACCTGCTCCAGGCCAACCATTATCTCTCAGCCAATACTATGGGGGTGAGGAGCATGGGGTCTGGATCGGGCAGCCCCAGGTTCAAATCCTGGCCCAAGCACTTCCTAAGTGTGGGGTGTATGGAGCCTTGCTTTTACTATCTATCAAATGGGGACAGTATCTGTAACTCAGTGAAACACTGTGAATGCTGTAGAAGCTCCTGAACCACACATGGTGGTCCCCCTGACCTGACTCCCGCAGACTCACTGACCCTAAAATGAAGTGAAGTCGCTCAGTAGTGTTCAATTCTTTGGACCCCATGGACTATATATAGCCTGCCAGGCTTCTCCGTCATGAGATTTTTCAGGCAAGAATGCTAGAGTGGGTTGCCATTTCCTTCTCCAGAGGATCTTCTTGACCCAGGGATGGACCCCGGGTCTCCTGCACTGCAGGCAGACTATTTACCATCTGAGCCACCTGGGAACTTTGACCCTAAAGAAATTTCATCTCCAGCAAGTGAGTTTCCCTCCCACTCAGCTGGCCAATGCCCCCTACCCAGAATGTGGTTGAGCTGGTCCAGGTAGTGCTTGCCGGGGAAGATGGGCCGGTTGGAGAGCATCTCAGCCAGAATGCAGCCCACAGACCAGATATCGATGGACTTGGTATAGCCCTGGGGAGGAGGAGAAAGCGGTGGGCTCCTGGGCCAAGCCAGCACCCCTGACCCTAGGGTTAACAGCAGCCAGGGAGGCAGAGGGCAGAGGCCTGAGGCCTGAGGAGCGAATCCTGTTTCCTTCCAGAGTCCAAGGACCAGAATAATGTAACAAGGCCCAGAGGGGAGACTTCCTGCATCATGAGGGTCAGTGCTGGGCTCAGAGGTGGCTCCAGGGCTTTCTGGGATCTGGTCTCTTCCCTTCAGGGGTGGGTGGGCCCCCTACCTTGGAGTTAAGCATGATCTCTGGGGCCCGGTACCAGCGTGTGGCCACGTATTCCGTCAGGAAGCCAGTGTGGTCGTGCTCGGGGTCAGCAATCCGGGCAAGACCGAAATCACAGATCTAGAATGCAAACCAGGCTGCTGAGCTCAGGGCTCAAGGCCCCAAATAATCATATCGCCATGTCTCTCCTACCCATGGCGGGGAGGGGACTACTGGTCACCCTGAAGCCTGAGACCCCAGGGGCAGGAGACAGGCACACAAACCCTCAGACCTTAAGGTCGCAGGTGGTGTTGATGAGCAGGTTGGAGGGCTTTAAATCCCGGTGGAGCACATTGGCGGAGTGGATATACTTCAGGCCCCTCAGGATCTGGTACAGGAAGTAGCAGACATGGTCGTTGCTCAGCTGCTGGCTTTTGAGCAATTTGTACAGGTCTGTCTCCATCAGGTCCTGCACGATGTAGCTGAGGTAGGTGCCAGAGGCCCCCAGGTGGGGGCAGTGGGAGGCACTTGGTTAAGAAGAACAGACTCTGCTGACCAGGTTTCACATCCCTCCAGCTGATGCCCCTGGGACTCAACAGATCTGCCAGCTCATATTGTGAGCTGGGCAAGGCCCACACTTAGCAGGTGAGCTCAAGGCCTCTGCTGGATTTCAGCTGGTGACCCTGAGCAAAGCATCTCAGTTCTGCGGCCTCAGTCTCCCTATTGAGAAAATGGGGATAATAAACTGTGGGAAGTAGGAGAACGTCCTAGCTAAGAGCAGTAACTCTAGAGTTCACCTGCCAGTGTCAATCACCCCTGCACTGCTCATTCATTTGCTTTAGGAACTCAAGCCCTGTCTGTGCCTCTCTTCCTCATCTGTAAAGTAAGGGGAAAAAACCCCTGTTCTTTAGAGAGTGGTGCTAAAGATTAGTTGAGAGATGACCCAGGCAGTACAGCCAGCTTGGTGCCTGGCACGTTGTAAATGCTCGGCAAACGTGAACTAGTATTGCTGTTATAAAAGCCTGAGCCACATGGCTGTTGAGAAGGTTAAATGAGATTATGTATGAACACCATCTGGCAGGCAATAAATGTTTGCTTAAAAATAAATGCCTGCCTTATGGGGATGGTTTGTGCAAGACGAATGAGGAGAAACTTCCCAGCAGCACGCTCCTACTCCGGGGGCTTGGCCCTACACCCGAAGACAGAGGAGTAAATGTCCTTTTATACTCTAAGATAAAAAGAGAATTAAACATAAATAAACAGATAAACGTCATGTGGCTTGTTTCTGGAAGACTCAGTTATGGCTGTCTTTGAGAGTCAGCCTCAAAAGGGCCTTCTGAGAACACCTGGACCAACCCTGCTATTTTAAAGATGAAGAGGCCTGGCATGCTGCAGTGACTTGGTTAAGGTCACACGACAAGCTGGGGGTGAGTGTGGAAGTTTCCTGCCCACAGTTTGTGGTGGGGGCTGTAGACAGTGCAGTACAGATCACCACTCTTGGGTGGAGGACAGGGACTGGCTGGGGGTGGGTGGGGCAGGGGAGAGGGGATGGGTGTTATAAGCTCCTAACAGAGCCAGGCAGGAAGTGGACCACAAACTAGGAAAGCAGTGGTGGTGGGGGAGGGCCACAAAGGCAGGTCTGTTCCTCCCTGGGCAAGGTGCGACTCCACAGGTGACTGGGGTGGGACTCTGAGCAGGAAGTCCTAGAGAGGGGACAGGTTCTCATCTGGGGGAGGGGAAGAGGCAGCCACAGAAGCACTTGATTTTATTTCAGCTTTCTGAGCCTCAGTTTCCTCATCTTTGAAATGGAGCTGCTGAGACCCATCTCTTGGGGCAGTTGGGAGTTAGAATACGAAATGTGAAAGCACTCGGCTTGAGCTGCACCAGACTCACAGTAGGCCCTCAAAACAGGGCAGTGTTCTTTCTGCCTGTCTTCCTGCCAGTCTGAGGACCCAGAGAAACAAGAATTTCCATCTGTTAAACAAAAGAGCTGACTGTGGGTAGAGGTTGGATCTCCTCACAGAATCGCCGATGTCAGAGGACAAAGCTTCCACAGAGCCCATCTTGCCCAGCCCCCTACGAAGCCAGCATCGAGAGAACAGACTTGCCCAAGGCCACACTGCCTGGCCGCAGCAGGCCAGGATTCATCTGAGACCTTCCTGCCCTCTTACACTGTGGCCTCTTGACCGCTGGAAAGTTTCCTTTACTGGGTTTGTTTTGGAGGGAGGTTGGAAAGAAGGGAAGAGAAAACAAGCCCCCATTCTCCCAGCCCGGCTCTGAGGCTGGGCCTGGCCAGCCGTCTGGCCCAGGTGAAGGATACACATCCCTCATGGCTTCCAGGGTGGGTGCCCGCAGAATGTCTCGGATGCCAATGACATTCTCATGGCGGAAGCGCAGCAGAATCTGAATCTCTCGCAATGTGCGCTGGCAGTAGGTCTGATGCTCAAAGGGGCTGATTTTCTTGATGGCCACTCGAGTCTTGCGCACATGGTCGTAAGCTGAGCTGAGAGGGCCAGAAAGATGTTGGTGTCCAGGCCCAGTGGCCCCACCCAGGCCTTGGCAGGGCGGGGAGGGAGCAGGAGAGGGCTCTGGCCAGTCATAAACAATGCTGGTTCCTTCCTGCTGTGAAGGCCTGGGATCTCCAGGGAGAAAGCTGGGGACCAGCCAGGCAGCCCTTCGGTGACTTCACAAACAGAGGAAGAGACTGACCGCTCACTGACTTCCCCTCTCCTCAACCCTTTCCATTCGAGCTGCCATGACCCCTCATCCTCCCCTTCCCACGATGGGCTCCCTCAAGCCACGACAGGTCCAAGGGGTGGGGGATGTGGAGAATTGGACAATGAGGCAAATACAGTGAGAAGGAGGGAGTCGGAGGAGGGACTGGAGAGAAGGGAGAGGCAGGGCCAGGGCGGGTGTCAGGGGGAGGTTCCTGGGCAGCAGAGCTATGTCCAGATGAACAAAGGCCCAGAGCACCCAGTGTGGATAGGAGAACTCGCAGACCCCTCCTAAAAGTTGCAGGAAGGTGTTCCTGGACCCCTCATGGCTCACTGGGTCCCTGGCCCCAGGCCCAAAGCCCCCCCCCCCCCCCCCCCCCCCCCCCCCCCCCCCCAGCCCTGAGCTTAGCTCTTTTTTCCCAAACTCCTTGGCAAGCCTCCCTGAGGGGTGATCCAGGGCATCCTCTCCCCACCTAAGGGACCCTCTCTCCTTCTTCACTAAGGATATCACCTCCCCAAGAAGATTAATTCTCTTCTCCTCACCCCGTGTCTATGGGGTCCCCAAGGTCCCCAGAGCTCCCCCACATATACTCAGAGGCCCTACCCTTCATTATTGAATAGCCGGCTCAAAGCTCCCAAACCTCCTGAGACCTTACGCAGTGACCCCCTCCCCCAGAAAGCACTCAGAGGCCCTCTGCCCGGGACGCTCCCCAGCCTCCTGAAGACCCAGCTTCTTCAGGACGCTCAGAGTCCGCAAGGCCCAGAGAGCGCTCAGCACCCCTCCCCGCCCCCTCCCCAGAGACGCCCCCTCCCCCAGAACGCCCCTCACCTGACCATGCCGTACGCGCCCTCGCCGATGTACTGCAGCTGCGTGTAGCGCGGGCCCACGTCGAACGGCTGCCCCTTTACTATCTCCACTTCCCCCGGGACCCCCGGGCCGACCCCATCAGTTCCCCGGGGCTCCCCGCCCCCGCCCCCCTGAGCCGCCGCCGCCGCCGCCATCTCCACTCCTCCCCTCCCGCCCGCCCGCCTCCCCCCGGCGGCCCCGCCCGAGGCCCCGCCCCTTCCCGCCCGCCCTCTCACCCGCGGAGCCGCGCGCGCCAGGCCCCGCCCCCGCCCGCCCCCGCGACGCCACGTGACCCTCCCGCCGCGCGCGCGCCGCCTTCCCGCCGCTGGGGCTGTGGTCCCTGGCACCTGTCGGCCTCGTCTGCTCCAGTTAATGTAGAAGCTCCTCAGGGCCATCTCGAGACTGTCCAGACTCTCCCCCCCTCCACCGAATGCTGACCGGTAGGGCGGCCCGGTGACCTCACCCAGAGCCACCTAGCAAATGAATGCTGGAGCCGGGACCCAGACGAGGCCACGCGGCCCCGCTGCCCCCCGCTGAGCCCGAGGAGTGGCCCGGGGCTTGGAGCCAGGCCCGATGCAGAGAGATACGGTGCTCATTTCCTAGTAGCCGTGGGAGGTGGCTTCCTCACACATGTGGCGTCTTTCACAGATGTGGAAACTGAAGGTGACTGGGCAAGGTGACTTGATTGCTGGAAAGCCCGGGCGTCTTGACTCCCTGCCTAATCGTGTTCGGATGGAGACCTGTCAAAGTGGGCTAGGGACGGGCCTCAGCAACCTGGCAGTGCCTGTATCCTGAGGGTAGATAATCCCAGTCTACCTTTACATGGGGAGAGGTGAGGGCTGCGTGGACTGGGTTTGGTGAAAATACACTCTCAGGCTTTACTCAAAAACAGCAGGATAGCTAACATTTTTGTTGTCCTTGGGTTTGGCAAAAATTGGAACCCTGTCGAGATCACCATCTTTTGCTCCTGTGCTAGACTTTATATTTACACAGCATTTGGTCCACTTCAGTTTCTTCATAAGAACAACTGCACAGTATAGGTGTCATCTGCTTTTCTGAGCTGGATGAGCAGGGGGCCACGTCTGGTTCATTGCTGTAGCCCCCACCCATCCCCATCCCTACAGTCAAACACAGACACTCAAAAATTTTGGAATAGGTGAATCAAGTTTTACAGAATGGGCAATCTGAGACTTTGGAAGCTGAGACTCAACATGTTTCTTCTGACACACAGGCAAAGGTTCTTTCTAATTGCATTGTCTCCCATACTGTTGAAACTGAAGAGAGGGCCCTCAGAGACCACCCAGTCCATCTCCCTCACTTCACAGTGAAGATGTGAGCTGGGAGCTTCACAAAACACATCTCCTAGGCGTCAGTAAGTAAACACATTTTTGTCTTCCTTAGAAGCTGGGAGTACGTCCTTGTATGCATTAAAGATCAAGAGACAAAATGGAACAGTAATTATGATTCTGAAATTGCTCATAATTAGATCTACAGTAGTCAGGCATTCTAATTCAGATTAATGACATTAAGAGTTGCTAGTTCCCAATAACCCACAAGTCAGTGAAGGTTCAAGACGTGCTAATTAGATCAATGAATTTTTTTGTTGGTGGTGTTATTCATTTGATAAGCTATTGAATGGCACTGTGTGCAAAGCTCTGAGCTAGGAACTAGGGCTGATCAAAGATTACTGGGTAGTGTGAATTAGTGATTAAGAGCAAGAGCTCTGTGAAGTCAGGTTGCCTGGATTAGAATCCCATTTAGGCCACTTGTGTTATCCTGGGCAAATTACCCACTGGCCTTTCTACTTACAGAGTTTCTCTTCCACTGAAGATGCACAAACAGAAATCACTGTAATCCAGAAAGGATGGATGTAATATGTAGGGTAAACTCAGGGGTGGGCGAGATCACTCTAGGGATCTCCCCCAACCCCCAGGGATTCTGTGTTAGGAATCAGGTCGCACAGCAGGAGTGATTGGCAGGCTAGCAGGAGCAAAGCTTCATCTGTATTTACAGCCACTCCCCATTGCTCACATTACTGCCTGAGCTCCACCTACTATCACACCAGTGGTAACATTAGATTCTCATAGGAGCTTGAACCCTACCATGACCTACGCATGCGAGGGAACTAGGTTGCACATTCCTTATGAGAATTATCATGAAACCATTCCCTACCCTCGGTTCGTGAAGTGGTCCCTGGTCCCAAAGAGGTTGGGGACTGCTGCTCTAGAGAAGTGAGGAGGGGATAATGGAGCAGGCAGCATTGCATTGCTGAAAAAGAAGTAGAGTTTCAGAAGGTCAGGATAGAGCGAAGGCTTCAAGAAGAAGGAGCAGGGTGAACCACAGCACGGAGGCAGGAGTGCAAGTTGTCCAGTGTCCGCAGTGTGAAGGGTTAAGGGGAGTTTAGGCTGGAGAGGTAGGTTGGGGCCACATTGAGGAAGGCCTCTGATTCCAGCAAGGAGTTTGGATGTTACTCAGTAAGCAGTAAAAAGCCTTTCAGGGACTTTTGCCAGATCATTTTGCAACTATAGGAGAATATAGTGACTCAGAGAAAACACCATGGAGTTCAGCGTGGAGCCAGGTTTCCTGAGTAGGAGTGAGTTTCCAGGCATGGGAAAGGCTGGTGTATCTGGAGGGGTGCCTGCCACCTCAGCGGTATCTGAGTCTCATTTCGAGACGTGTGACTGAGAGTGCCCTCTAGTGGCCGAGGTTGGTACTTCCTTGGAGATTGGATTGGGATTTCTCAGTCTATTCCATAGATTTCGTACTCAACTAATAGAGACTGAACAACTATTCTGTGCCAGACACTTTTTTTAAAAAATATAGTTGGAGATGTCAGTATTGCACTTTTTTTCTTTTTTCTTTTTTTTGGTTGTGCTCTTCAGCTTGCAGAATGTTAGTTCCCTGACTAGGGATCAAACCTGGTCTCCTGCCGTGAAAGCACTGAGTCCTAACCATTGGACCATCAGGAAATTCCCTGTGCCTGGCACTTGTATTTTTAGTTAATTTTTTTTGGCTCCGCTGGGTCTTTGCTGTTACTTGTGGTACATGGGCTTCTCATTGCGGTGGCCTGCCCTGTTGCAGAGCACAGGCTCTAGAGCATGCGAGCCCAATACTTGTGTGGCATACAGGCTTAGTTGCTCCACAGCATGTAGGATCTTCCAGGACCAGGGATCGAATTCCTGTCCCCTGCTTTGTCAGGCGATTCAAAACCATTGGACCACCAGGGAAGCCTGTGCCAGGCACATTAATGTACTTTATCTCTGATCATCCTTCTAGAAGTAGAAACTATAAACGTTTAACAGAAAAAAAAAAAAAAAAAGCAGCAGCTCACTGAACCATGGAGTTGGAAGGAACTTTAGAATCATTTCCTCCAGCTCACTGCCTTGTTAAAGTTTTTCTAATGGCTGCTCTAGCTCTGGATCTCCCCAGGCCAAGTCTTATTTTATTTTTTGGTAGTGCTGCACATGGGATCTTAGTTCCCCAACCAGGGATCAAACCTGTGCCCCCTGCATTGGAAGCACAGAGTCTTGACCACTGGACTGCCAGGAAAGTCCCTAGACTAAATCTTGAACCGGCTCTCATCTCTTTGAGATGTGAAGGTCGCAAGAGAGGCCAGTTGGTAATTTGCTGAGAGTAACATTTGAAGAACACAAATGAACAGTCCCATTTCAACTAACTCAGCTCTGCAGCACAAACTGAGAAGGGAGGAAGTGTTCAGAAATAAGCATCAGAACACAATGAATAATTTATTAAGATTTAAGTACTGATCTCTTTTTTAAACCAAAACTCATACTGATTTTCTTGTGACACTTCTTCATGTATTAGAGGTTGCGTGTGTGCATGAAGTCACTTAAGTTGTGTCTGACCCTTTGGACTGTAGTCTAGCCAAAAAAAAAAAAAAAAGAGGACTACTTTCCATTTCCAGGATTAGTTCAAATGCCACCCTTTTATGAAGTGTTTCTTGGTATCCTCCTGCTATACATGCTACATCTGCAGCTCTTACGTCTTAGAGCAAATGTGTATGAAATTTATTTATGGGCTCATCTTGGTCTGCCTACTAGATGGTAAAATTTCTTGAAAGCTGTAAATGCTAGTGTCTTTACTTTTCAGCCCTCTCCAGTACCAAGAGATGTTTTGCATTCTCTTGGTATTCAATAAATATTTGTTAAAAGAGAGAATTGAGTATTTCTGGAATGGCCTCCACACCCTTTGTCAGCTGGGATGTACTTTTCTGTATGATCTCAGGGTTGACTGTGTTCCTGTTAAAAACGCAGCACCCAAAATAGAATACCATTTTCTATATGTGGCCTCACTAGTGGGAGTACAAGGGAGTATTGCTTCCTTTGTATTGGTCCAATATTTTATTCTCTTCCACACAGAGACTCCCTGAACCTCTACTCTAAAATATATGCTGTTCATATGCCTCCCTCATGCTGTCCTTTTTCTTTTGTGAGACTTACCACAGTTTGTCAGAGATTCATTTCTGGAGTGATAGAACACTGTAATTAGAAGTGTGGGGGCTGCAAGTTCCCTTCTCTTTCTGCCTCTATGAATTCACTTTCCAGAACCACGGAGAGATGAGGTATACTCCTATTAACTGCAGAAGCTTAGGTTATATTATTTCAACACATGTTGAATACCTTAGGGCCAGGCTTCTTCTTCTTGTTCAGTCACTAAGTCGTGTCCAACTCTTTGCATGTCAGGCTTCTCTGTCCTCCACTGTCTCCCAGAGTTTGGTTAGATTCATTTCCATTGAGTTGGTGATGCTGTCTAACCATCTCATCCTCTGTCACCCCCTTCTGTCCTCAATCTTGCCCAGCATCAGGGTCTTTTCCAGTGAGTCAGTTCTTTGCATCAGGTGGCCAAAGTATTGGAGTTTCAGCTTTAGCATCAGTCCTTCCAATGAATATTCAGGACTGATTTCCTTTAAGATTGACTGGTTGGATCTCCTTGCCGTCCAAGGGACTCTCAAGAGTATTCTCAGGCACCACAGTTCGAAAGTATCAATTCTTTGGTACTCAGCTTTCTTTATAGTCCAACTTGCAGATCCATACATGACAACTGGAAAAACCATAGCTTTGACCAGATGGACCTTTGTCAGCAAAGTGGTGTCTCTGCTTTTTAATACACTATCTAGGTAGGCAATGGCTAAATTGAAGAGGGAAACTGAGTGCCTCCCAAGTGCTAGATTTTGGAGGCCAGGTGATCTTTTCTGATTTTGACACAAGCCTTGTAAAAGCAATGTCACCAATATCATCTTTTCACACCTGGGAAGTTGGGGCAGAAAGCGTGGGTGAAACCCTTGAGACCACACATGTGATAAAAGTCAGACCTAGGATGCCCCTGTCTATCTGATTCTTCACTGGAGGCTACAAACAGGTGGTCTAAGGTCATATTCAGCCTGCAGATGTATATTAATAGACCTATGTCATTTTGCTTTCCTTCAATTAAAAAATAAAAGCAGAATAAAAATTCAGGTTCTGGAATCAAACTACTGGAGAGTGAATCCTATTGTCACTTTATCAGTTGCTTAACTTCTTCCTCAGTTTTCTCATCGGCAAAAGAGGGTGTAGTACTTACTATGTAGGGATGTTGAGATTTAAATGTTTTTATATGTGAACTTGGGTGGGTGGCATAGCTTTTCTAAACTTTAGTTTCATCAAAAGCAAATTTGGGATCATAAATGGATTCTGTTTACTTCACAAAGTGAGATATAGTAAAGTCTGGGAGGTTTTTTAATCTGCAGGCTTTAAACTGAAGAAAATATATAGATATTGCGTCAATGCTAAGTTGCTTCAGTTGTGCCTGAATCTTTGTGACCCTAGGGACGGTAGCCCATCAGACTCCTCTGTCCATGGGCTTCTCCAGGCAGTAATACTGGAGTGGTTTGTCATTTGCTCCTCTAATACAGATGTTAGATGTCTTTTATTATAAGAGATAACTCCCTAATCTGACATCAAATTTTTGTTGTTTTAAAATTAGTATTACAATTAATATATATTAATACATTATAAAATTAATTATAGTTACATTCATCAAAATCCACCTGTTTTAAGTATACAAAGACTCACCTGGTGATCTAGTGGCTAAGATTCTGAGTTTCCAATATAGGGGGCCCAGGTTCAATCCCTGTTTGGGGAACTAGATCCCATAGGCTACAACTAAGACCTGGTGCAACCAAGTAAATAAACTAAATATTTTAAAAGCTTAAAATATATGGCCTTGATGGAGTCTAGTAATTGAATACAATTACGTAACTGTCACCTCAGTCAAGATATATAACAATTTCTTCAACCTAAAAAGCCCCCTTCTCATGATTCTCTCCTCCAGGCAAAGTTCTGTCTACTTTCTGTCACTATAGTTTGGCTTTTTCTAGGATTTCATATAAATGGAATCACAAAGTAGTGTTATGTTTGGCTTCTTATGCCTAGTCTATGTTTAGATTAAATTACATCCTTATGCATATTAACGCTCAGCTTTTTAATTGAGATATAACATATACCATAAAATTCATCCTTTTAAAGTGTACAATTCAGTGATTTTCAGTATATTTACACGGTTGTGTCACTGCCCATCCCCCCCATCCCTACAGCCCCTGGCAACAACTGGTCTTGTCTGTTTCTATGGATTTGCCTCTCCTGAACATTTCATACCCACAGAACTGTATAATATGTGGCCTTTATGCAGCTGGCCTCTTTTCCTTAGCATGTTCTCAAGAGTCACCCAGGCTTTAGCCTATGTCAGACTTCATTCTTATTTTATGACTTAATGATATTTCACTGCATAGGGATACCACATTTATATAACTATAACTGATAGTTATATAACTGGTTATATATTCATCAGTTGGTAGACATTTGAGTTGTTCCCTTTTTAATTTTCAAAATATTTATTTATTTATTTTTGGCCGTGCTGGGTCTTCGTTGCTTTGCGTGGGCTTTCTCTAGTTGTGGTGAGCGGGGGCTACTCTTTGTCGCAGCGCATGCGCTTCTGATTGCAGGGGCTTCTCTTGTTGTGGAGCGCAGGCTCAGTAGTTGTGACACGTGGGCTCTTTTCCATGGTAGCTGCACCATTTAACATTATCACCAGCTATGCATGAGGGATTCAGTTTCTTGGCATCCTTGTCAACATTTGTTATTGTCTTTTTTATTATTATTATACTCTTATACTCATCCTAGTAGGTGTGAAATGATATCTCATAGTTTTTATTTGCATTTTTATGATGGCTTTGGGCTAAGTGTCCATTTGTATATCTTTTTTGGAGAAATGTCTATTCAAGTCCTTTGTCGATTTTAAATTGGGATGTCTGCCTTCCTGTTGTTGAGCTGTAAAAGCTCTTTATGTCTTCTGAATATTAGACCCTTATCAGAGAAATGATTCATTAATATTTTCTACCATTCAGTGAATTCTTTTCATTTTCTATAAGCACAAAATGTTTTAATTTTTATGAACTTCAGTTTATGTAATTTTTCTCTTGTTGCTTGTACATAGGTTTCTTATCTAAGAAGCTGTTATATATTCTAAGGTCATGGAGATTTATGCTCATGTTTTCCTCTAAGGGTTTCATCATTTTCGTTCTTACAATTAGATCTAGCTGTTTATCATATCATAATCCTCTTGTATGTGATAAATCTTTTTTTTTTTCTTTCTTGCTGTTTCCAAGATTTTCTCTTTATCTTTCAGCACATTAACTGTGATATGTCTGGGTATAGATCTCTTTTTGTTTATCCTACTTGGGATTTGTTGAGTTTCGTGGCGATATGGATTTACATTTTCCAGCAAGTTGGGTAAGTTTAAGTTTTCTTCAAATGTTTTTTTTTCTTCTCTCTCTTTCTCCTCCCCTCTGGTACCTCTATTACATGCATGTTGGTGTGTTTAAGAGTGTCCCTGTTTCTCTGAGGCTGTGTTCACTTTTCTTCATTTCTTTGTCTCTGTTCTTTCGATTCAATGAGCTCTATACTTTTATCTTCAAGGTTGCTAATTCCTTTTTTCTGCCAGTTCAAATCAACTTTTGAGCCCTTATAATGAATTTTTATTTTTGGTTAATGTATATTTCAACTGGTTATTTAAAAAATTTTTCCATACCTTTTTTTAAAAATTTTTAATTGAAAAAAATTTTACCATTCTTTTTTTGATAGTCTCTTTTTGATGCGACATCATCATACCTTCTTGATTTCTTTAAGCATACTTCACTTACTTCTTTGAACATATTTATAATAGCTACCTTGAAGCCTGTTAAATCTGACATTTAATCCCTCTCACGGGCAGGTTCTGTTGCTTGCTCCTTTTTTTTTTTTCCTTTTTTTCCTATGTGTAGGTCACACTTTTTCTTTACATGTCTCACAATTTTTGTTGAAAACTGGACATTTTAGGTACTATAACAATTCTGAATACTGATTCCTTTTCCCCGCTCTCTCCCACAGGTGGTTTTTGTTGTTGTTTGTTTTGCGACTTGGCTTGGCTCTTTTAGTTAGTTTTCCCTGAGTGAAAACCTTGGTCCTGCTCCTTGGACGGCATAACTTTGGACTCTGCCTTTCCGTTTCGACTCTTGTCACCTTGGGATGACAAGGGTTTTAGTGGTTCTCTTTGTCACTTTCTTTATTTCTGTGGTAAGCTGTCTGATTCATTTAATAATACACACTGCCAGTTAGCCACCACTGATTACTGGCTGATTGCTCTATTGTTTTTGACAATGTCCAGGACATATATTGGGCTATCCTCGTGGCTCAGCTGGTAAAGAATCCACCTGCAATGTGAGAGACCTGGGTTCGATCCCTGGGTTGGGAAGATCCCCTGGAGAAGGGAAAGGCTACCCACCCCAGTATTCTGGCCTGGAGAATTCCATGGGCTGTATAGTCCATGGGTTGCAAAGAGTTGGACACGACTGAACAACTTTCACTTCACTTCAGGGCATATATTGCTCAGCAGTCTCATTCTGTTAAATTTGGGCAGGGGTAAGTTTTTAAGACTGGCCTTTGCAGTCTGTTCAGACCCCAGGAGGGCTCTTTCTAGCTGTCTCTTTCCCTGGTTCTCTCTTGTGAATTAAGTGGCCTTGTGGTTCTTAAGAAGTTTTTTTTTAGATAGTATGCTTAGGCTTGAGCTTTCCTGTACTAAGTTTCAAACAAAGTTAGTTCCTTTGGGAGAGAATCTCAAGTCTCTTTTTTCCTATGGGCTGTCTCTCCCTGGGCAAAGTCTCTCAGCTACTACTCTGGGTACCAGCTGCTGTAGCTTCTGGTCTTCTTGGCTTGTTTCTCTCAGCACTGGATCTCTGCTCTCCAGGCAAGTTGGGATAAGGGCAACTGGGCCCAGCATCCTTGGACCATCATACCAGCAACGGAGCCTCCATGCTATGAGTAGGGATTGCATGGGGAAAGGGAATCCCCTACTTCTCTGCCACACTCAGCAGAAATTTAGCCTCTTCAACTTGGAGCTGAGGGGATAAAAAATGCTGGCAGCCTGTCCCTCGTGGTGAGATACTGTAAGGTTTGATAGGGAGCTGAGGGGAAAGGGAGCCCTGTCTTCTTGGCCACACCAACCTGGGTCAGAATTTCCTTTAAGATGAGCTGGGGGAAGGTGGGAGGGAGGGAATTCAGTTCAGTTCAGTTCAGTCGCTCAGTCGTGTCCAACTCTTTGTGACCCCATGGACTGCAGCACGCCAGGCTTCCCTGTCCATCACCAACTCCCGGAGCTTACTCAAACTCATGTCCATTGAGTCAGTGATGCCATCCAACCATCTCTGTCATCCCCTTCTGCTCCCACCTTCAATCTTGCCTAGCATCAGGGTCTTTTCCAATGAGTCAGCTCTTTGCATCAGGTGGCCAAAGTATTGGAGTTTCAGCTTCAGCATCAGTCCTTCCAGTGAATACTCGGGACTGATTTCCTTTAGGATGTACTAGTTGAATCTCCTTGCTGTCCAAGGGACTGTCAAGAGTCTTCTCCAACACCACAGTTCAAAAGCATCAATTCCTTGGCATTCAGCTTTCTTTATATAGTCCAACTCTCACATCCATACATGACTACTGGAAAAACCATAGCTTTGACTAGATGGACATTTGTTGGCAAAGTAATATCTCTGCTTTTTAATATGCTGTCTAGGTTGGTCATAACTTTTCTTCCAAGGAGCAAGCATCTTTGAATTTCATGGCTGCAGTCACCATCTGCTGTGATTTTGGAGCCGCCCCCCCAAAGAGTCTGTCACTGTTTCCATTGTTTCCCCATCTATTTGCCATGGGATGGGACCAGATGCCATGGCCTTAGTTTTCTGAATGTTGAGTTTTAAGCCAACTTTTTCACTCTCCCCTTTCACTTTCATCAAGAGGCTCTTTAGTTCTTCATTTTTTGTCATAAGGGTGGTGTCATCTGCATATCTGAGGTTATTGATATTTCTCCCAGAAATCTTGATTCCAGCTTGTGCTTCATTCAGTCCAGCATTTCTCATGATGTACTCTGCATATAAGTTAAATAAACAGGGTGACAATATACAGCCTTGGTGTATTCCTTTCTGGATTTGGAACCAGTCTGTTGTTTCATGTTCAGTTCTAACTGTTGCTTCTTGATCTGCATACAGGTTTCTCAGGAGACAGGTCAGGTGGTATGGTATTCCCATCTCTTTAAGAATTTTCCACAGTTTGTTGTGATCCACACAGTCAAAGGCTTTGGCATAGTCTATAAAGCAGAAGTAGATGTTTTTCTGGAACTCTCCCACTTTTTCGATGACCCAGTGGATGTTAGCAATTTGATCTGTAGTTCCTCTGCCTTTTCTGAATCCACCTTGAACATCTGGAAGTTCATGGTTCACGTATTGCTGAAGCCTGGCTTTGAGAATTTGGGGCATTTCTTTGCTAGCATGTGAGGTGAGTGCAATTGTGCAATAGTTTGAGGGAATTAGTTAGGCCCTAATGCCGCAGACTCTTCGTAGTTTTACCAACTTTTAATAGATTTACTTGAATAAATGTTTCTTCATTGGCTATGTGCCATTAGGACAATTTCCAGAAACTAAGTTTTTTTAAAATATAATTTTCATTAATTTTGCTTGTTATTCTGGGGAATGGGCCTATAAGAGCTCCTCACAACATCATCTCAAAGGGTTTGATCTCCCCTAGCATTTCCTCTAAAGCTTTTTGGTTAGTCTGTTTTTTGCCCTAACAGCTACCTACTACCTTAGGTGGCTGCAAAGTTAAAACACTTGCCTTTAATAAGTGTTTTTGACAAATGTCCCCTGAGAAGAGGATTTTTCACACTGAGCAAGCTCCAAGTGAGGTCGAATACTGATAGCCTTGTAAGTTGGGTCTCCCAAGGCATCACAAGACAATGCCAGTTGTCTTGGAAATAAGACTTTGAAAGAACTTTGATAAATCATAATGGAAAAGAATATTAAAAATTATATATATATATATATATATGTATATATAAAGCGGAGTCACTGCTGTATAGCAGTAAACAGCATTGTAATTCAACTGTTACTTCAGTTAAAATAAATTAAAAACTTGGCAAGACCTCCAGCTCCATTATATTCCCTCCAGTGTCTGCCAGGTTGCACTGGAAATGTGAGTTACTTTACAAGGTAGCAACAGAACTGAAGGATAGGGGACAGGACTTGAGCGAATTAAAATGTCACAGAGCTCACTGTTTCCACCAAGATTCTGCCATTTTTCTTGAATCAGCATTCTTCAAGTTGCTGTTAACCTTTGGTTCATTTACAGAGTTTTTAAAAAGTTGATTCTGACAATTTTTGCTGGGTTCTTTATTGCTTTTATGTAGGAGTGAATTTTCATAGGTCCTTTATCTGACATCACCAAAATAAACATTTAATTAGATTAACATTCAAGCTACTACAGACCCACCAAATTTCTGAACTTGTGCCCAGGTTCCTTTCTATGATCTGCAGGGGAGTTCTGAAACACTGTGCTTCTTCCTTGAAATCAAGGAAGAAAGCATTTCAATTGCTAAAGGGTCCCCTGTCTCACAGTGTGGTAGCCCTATCATAACCCTATGAAAAAGGGAAATGAGCTTTGTTTAACATGAGTAGTTCTCACTGTCCCCACTACTTGGTGCTCACAAATTGTCTGAAGAATATAAAATCTAGAACCTGGTCCAGGAGATTAGTACCAAAGTCACTGGTGAATTAAAAATCGCTTTTTAAAACTTCTTGAAAGTGTTTGCCTATCTCCAGTACTTTTCTTATTTCCTAAAATTTCTCAAGGTTTGTCTACAATGGCTCACAAGCCATATCTCCAGTATCTTTAAGCATCCTGAAGATGGCCTGCATGCAGATCTGGGGTCTTGAACATTTTAATTGAGTTAGTGTTCTCTTAGTTACTTTGGTGGCTTCCGTTTCCTCTGAACCACAACCTTAAACCATTTAAAAATCTTAAGCATCATTTTCTTTATAGAAGGCATACTGAATGAAAGTTGAGAGGTTCTGCTTTCTCTTGGTCATCTGTTAATATTACACCATCTACCCTAGACAATGGGCCCATCTCTTCCTTCTTCTTACTCCAGATAAAGCTTTCAAAGCCCTTTTTTGTTGTCTGTAGCATGCTTCACAATCTCAGCCATTCTAACAATATTCTTAAAGGTTTATACCAGTCTTGTGTATTTATCCCTGAGTAGGTAGCTCTTCTATCTTCTCTGGAGAATTCTCTTTACAATTTAGTTCCTTTCAGTGTTTTCCCATTGCATCGTTATCAGAATCCAAAAGGGATGAAGGAATGACTTTTTTTTGTTTTTGGTTGGGTATTCTTGATAGTTAAAATTATACACATTAGTTTTGTATTAGAACGTAAAGAGAAAATTATTTAGTACATGCGATGAAATAAGTATTCATTAATTTAGCACTCAATGATTAATTTATGCATCAATTTAGCACCCAATGATTAATTTAGCATTGTAATGGTTGTAGGCATTGTCTTCTTCATGTTGAGTGTATTAATCCATAATTATATGCTGCTATGGTCACTAGCTTTTATTTCATTTATCTATTACTCTGTAACAAACCAGTCTAATATTTAGTGGTATAACATATTTTTTTAAATGCTCATTGATTCTGTGGGTCAGTAATTTGGAAAAGGCATATACTATACTCTGTTCCATGATGTCTGAGTCTCAGCTTGGATGATGTGAACAGCTGGGGATGACTCTAATGACTTGGAACAGCTGGGACTGGGGATCCACTTCTATGATGGCTTCTTTTCTTTCTTTCATTTTTTTTAAATTTTTTGCCTCATTTCAAGACATGTGGGCTCTTGATTCCCTGACCAGAGGTAGAACCCACGTTCCCTGAACTGGAAGCTCAGTCTTAATGACTGGACTGCTAGGAAGTCCCCGAGATGGCTTCTTTACTCACATGGCTGGCCTGGGCTGGGCTGGCTGAAGGACAAGCTTTACCACAGTGCCTATGGGTGTCCTTACCAGCATGACTGAAGCAGGGTAACTGGACTTCTTATCTGGAAGCTCCAAACTCCAGAAACAAGTATTCCACTGAGCAAAGTGAAAACTGCATGACCTTTAATGGCCCATCTTTGGAAGTCACCTAGCATCACTTCCACCACACTGTTTGTTGAAGCAGTCACAGCCAGCTCTGATTAAGGAAAGAGAACAATACCTCCACCTTTTTTTATTTTGCCTCATTGCATGACTTTGGGATCTCAGTTCCCTGACCAGGGGTTGAACCCGGGTCATGGCAGTGAAAGCCCGGAATCCTAACCACTAGGCCACAGGGAACTTCCCTCAACCCCACCTCTTGATGGGAGGTAAGTCAGAGAGTTTATGGCTCAGAAGAACTGTTCCAACACTCACAGAGTTGTAAGCTCAAGAGAATAGATATTGCTTTAAGCCATTAAAAAAGCACTTGGGAGCCATATTTTAAAACTGCCTCAGTTTTACAAATAATTATTTATAAAGGTGAAATGTATGTCGCTGGATGGAAGGTTACCCAATAAGTGACCAGAAATATTTTTCAATCAATTTCTTCTTTTGATTACTTAAAACATCTTTTGGTTAAAAAGAAATATATATATATGCATCTTATAAAAATGCAAGCATACAGAAAGTGGGAGAATTCTCTTCCATCTCAATTAGGTTTGTTTGTGTATTTTCCAATGTTACATATGTGCATGTTTAGAAATTCTGTGAGGCTTATTATGAAAAATGGGTTCCCTTGTCGATCATATTATGTTCCCCAGAGGCACTAGATTCAACCCCTTTAGCTGGTTCTTTTCTCCATGTATCTAAATGGAATAAATCTAAGTAGCCCCTATTACTGATTTCTGAGTTTTTGCTTTTAGGCGTTGTCTATTATTATTTTGGAAGTTGGGATTTTAATTATTTCATCTTTCATACACTTCCCACCTTCATTTCCCCCATGTTACTGTATCACACACAATTTGGTTACATCAAAATTCAGCGTTTACATCACTGTAACTATAGGTGCTAGCCATAGTTGAACCATGTAGTTACTATGACTACTTTGCTTTTCCTGTTCTTCTTGCTTCTCCCTCTCCCCCGCAACTGAGTTAATAATTGTGTCCTCTTTTTGTTGTTTTGTTTGTGTTATATGTGTGTGCTCAGTCACTTCAGTCATGTCTGACTCTGCAACCCCATGGACTGTAACCCCCCAGGCTCCTCTGTCCATGGGGATTCTCCAGGCAAGAATACTAGAGTGGATTGCCATGTCCTACTCCAGAGGATCTTCCCCACTCAGGGATCGAACCCATGTCTCTTATGTCTCCTGCTTTAACTCTACCTTGAGGTATAAATATCTCATTACATTCAAACACATTAGCTTTTCTATTTTTTTTTCTTTTCTGTTAGAAATATTTATTTGGCCACGCTGGGTCTTAGTTTCGGCATGTAAGATCTTTAATTGCAGTACTTAAACTCTTAGTTGCAGCATGTGGGATCCAGTTCCCTACCCAGGGATTAAACCTGGGCCCCTTGAATTGAGAGCGGAGAGTCCTTGCCACTCTGGTTTTGTTTTCTAAAAGATACCTCTCTGTAGCCTTCTGACCGGTTTCAATCTGGAGTGGCTGGTTCTTCATGTCTCTTGTTTTGGATTCCCAGTGTCCTGTATTCCCTATCTCCCTCTTTCTTGCTTTATCTATTATTTTGCTGGTTATCGTCTCTAGTACCTTGATACAGAAGGATACATTTTTGAGACTTTGTATGCCTAAAAATGTCTCTATTCTACTTTCATCCTCAATAGCATGTGTAGAGAATTCAAGATTGGAAATGATTTGTTCTTAACATTTTGAACACAGAAGTCTGTCTTCTGGCTTCTATTGTCAGCTTTGAGAAATCCAGTTCCATTCTGATTCATGATTCTTCATGATTGTTAGAAAACCTATGAAGATTTTCCCTGGCTCCAGTGTTCTAAAATTCTTGTTCTGGATCTGTTTTCATTAACTGTGCTGGACCCCATTAATTCATTCCCTAAGCATTTTTTCTTTTTATTGTAGAAATGTATATATATTTAAAAATATATCACCTGAGTCAAGAAATAAAAGATTGACAGTATTCCCAGGAGTCCAATCCCAGGCTAGTCCCTTTTCTGGAATTATAATGACCACTGTGAGTGCTATGAAACCATCTTCTTGCTTGCCTTTATAGTTTTTCCTCCAATCTTGATCCCATACAAAAACCACTAGAACTGATAAATGAATTCAGCAAGGTAGCAGGATACAAAATTAACATACAGAAATCAGTCGCATTCCTTTACACTAACGATGGAATATCATGGGAATTCCTTTATTGTCCAGTGGTTAGAACTCTGTGCTTCCACTGAAGGGTACCCAGGTTTGATCCTTGGTAAGGAAACTAAGACCCCACAAGCTGTGCAGTACAAGCAATAAATAAATAAATTTTAAATTAAAAAAAATGAAATATCAGAAAGGGAAGGTAAAAAACAGTCCCTTTTAAAATGCATCCCAGGGCTTCCCTGATGGTCCAGTGGTTAAGAATCCACCTTGCAATGCAGGGACACCAATTCAGTCCCTGGTCTGAGAAGATGCCACATGCTATGGGGCAACTAAGCCCATGCACCATAACTACTGAAGCCCGAATATCTATAACCTGTGCTACCCAACAAGAGAAGCCAATGAAATGAGAAGCCTGTGAACTGCAACTAGAGAGTAACCCCCACTCTCTGCAACTAGAGAAAGCCTGCTTGAAGCAACAAAGACTCAGCACAGACAAAAATAAATATAAAAAAAGATAAAATGCATCCAAAAAATATAAAATACTCAGGAATAAACGTGATCAAGAAGATGAAAGGCTGAGAACTATAAAACATTGAGGGGCTTCCCTGGCGGCTCAGTGGTAAAGACTCTGCCTGCCAATGCAGGGGACACGGGTTCGATCCCTGATCCAGAAAGATCCCACATGATGTGGGACAGCTAAGCCCGGGTGCCATAACTATTGAGCCAGCACTCTAGAATCCAGCAGGCACAACTACTGAAGCCCACGGGCCTAGAGCCTGCACTCCGCAACAAGAGAAGCCACTGCGATGAGAAGCCCACACAGCACAGCTAGAGAGTAGCCCCCACTCTCTGCAACTGCAGGAAGCCTGCAAGCAGCAATGAAGACCCAGCACAGCCATAAAGTATTTAATTAATTAATGTTTAAAAACATAGATAAAGGAAACTGAAGATTAGTCAAAGAAATGGAAAGGTGTGCCATGCTTTTGGATTAGAAGAATTAATGTTATTTAAATGGCCATACTACCCAAAGCAATCTACAGATTTAAGGCAGCCCATATCAAATCACCCATAACATTTTTCACAGAACTAGAACAAATAACCCTAAAATTTATATGGAACCATAAAAGACTCAGAATTGCCAAGGCAATCCTGAGGAAAAGAACAAACCTGCAGGCATAACCCTCCCAGACTTCAGACAATACTACAAACCTACAGTAGTCAAAATGACATTTGGTTTTGGCACAAAAACAGACATATGGATCAATGGAACAGAGTAGAGAGCCCAGAAATAAACCTGTGTATCTATGACCGATTAATCTTCAACAGAGGAGGCAAGAACATACAATGGAAAAACGACAGTCTCTTTAGCAAGTGGTGTTGGGAAAGCTGGACACCCACAGCCACATGTGAATCAATGAAATTAGGAAACTACTTCACGTCAACATACCCTCATACCAGACACAAAAATAAACTCAAAATGGCTTATAGACTTAAATATGAGACATGACATTCTGAGAAGTAAGATAATAAGATTGGATTTTCTGCCAGAAGAAAGCATTTTATCATGTCACTCAGCTTCAGAGTGTTGCAAGAAAACATTTACACATTCAATGTTGATGAAGACATTTACAAATATAGATAAAATGTGATGATTTGTACTGTTTGCTGGGTTGGTGTTCGTGATGTCATTGGATTGCAGCATGAGTGAAAAAGTAGAGGTTCAGGATGTCAGGATTATACCTGATGTTTGAGCATCCTAAGTGGGTTTTAAAGAAAAGGAAGATGTTGTCAAGGGCTCAGCAGTGCTAGAGACACAAATATGAAGCTCATTTACCAACACATGCAGCCACTTTTAGGTTATGTGGTAGATTTAAGACAGAACTCATTTATGAAAGGAGGGGACCGGTGAGAGAGAGAGTAGAAAACTCAGTACTTGTCAGTTCAGGGGTCACTATTCTCAACAGCCTGTGGAAATGAATGGTGAACATTTTGAGCATTTACCTCTGAATATGTGCTACAATATTACAACAAAATTTTAATTTCAAGTCAAAGCACATAATTTTCTCTACTTATTTAACTCATAAACCTTTATAGGAAAAGCCAAGCTATAACCAAGAAAAAGTACCTGCCAACTCAGCCTGGAATTAGTGATTATGTGCACTTATTTATTTTAGCATTACTCAGTATCAGCATTATCTCTTTTTTTTTTTTTAACTTCAGGAAATAATTTTTTTTTATTAGTTTTGCCATACAATGACATGATATCACCATGGGTTTACATATGCTCCCCCTCCAGAACCCCCCTCCCTCCTCCCTCCCTCCTCCCTCCCCCTGGGAAATCTCGATGCACCAGCCCCGAGCATCAATCCTGGGCTGGCGATTGATTACACATATGATAATTAACATGTTTCAATGTCATTCTCCCATATCATCCCACCCTTGCCCTCATCCACAGAGTCCACGAGTCTGTTCTATACATCTGCGTTCCTTTTGCTGTCTCGCATGCTGGGTTCTCGTTACTGTCTTTCTAAATTCCATATATATGCGTTCGTATACTGTATTGTTGTTTTTGCTTCTGGCTTACTTCACTCTGGATAATGGGCTTTGGTGTGTTTCCTGGGTTTATGCTTGGTTTTGAGGTGTTTTCCAAACATTGCTAACCCTGCTATGCCTCATCATTGTTAAAAGTCCAAGTTAAAAAGTATGGTTTTCTAAATAGGTCATAAAAAAATGGTGAATGGTCTTGCAAATATGGGCTGATTTTTTTCCCAAGAGAAATCCGTTCTAAAGAACAAAGGTCCAATTATGCAACCTGCAGAAATGTGTCATTGACATTAATTATCAAGAGAAGAGGGAGACTGTCCTGGTGGCACGGTGGATAAGAATCTGCCTGCCAAAGCAGGGGACACAGGTTCGATCCCCGGTCTGGGAAGATTCCACATGCTGCAGAGTAACTAAGCCTGTGCACTATGACCACTGAGCCCATCAGCGCTTTAGAGCCCTCAAGCCGCAACTACTGAAGCCCACGTGCCTAGAGCCCGTGCTCTGCAACAAGAGAAGCCGCTGCAATGAGAAGTCCATGCACTGCAATGAAGAGTAGGCCCTTCATTTGCTGCAACTAGAGAATGTCTGTGCAAAGCAACAAAGACCCAGAACAGCCCTAAATAAATAAATACAATGATTTTTTAAAAAGCAACTGAAGGCAGAGACCATTTTTTAAAAGAGAAAAGGAAAAGTGGGGACTTCTCTGGTGGTCCGGCGGCTAAGACTCTGCACTCTCAAGGCAGACAGCCTGCGTTCAATCCCTGATCAAGGAACTAGATCCCACATACCATAACTAAAGATCCAGCGCATCACAACTAAAAAGTGAAGATACCGCACGCTGCAACTAAGACCCAGCACAGCCAGATAAATAAAATAGGTATTGGTTAAAAAGAGAGAAGGAAAACTGATTGGCAAGTGCCTCTAATACCTATTAGTTTGATATTCACTGGTAAAACTTATGGGCAAAGCTTAGTGAAGGTACTGTGTGGGAACTTTAGTCACCTGACTCTGGTAGTTTCATATATCAAGGTCCTTCCAGCATAGCCAACATCCAAGTGAGTAACCGGGTGGATGTGGGTAGCTGTGAGGTTTTCCCACTGACACCAAGATATTTAGGAAGGAGGTTTTCTTCTGAGAATGTCAACAGTAGTGTCTATAAAATGTTACCTGCAAAGAGGACTGAGGAGCTTGTTCTAAAGTTTCTGATACAGTACTGTTTCATAGAAATAATCTAATCTAGGATACACAGCCTAACCCCCACTTGCTTCCTTACAGATGAATGAACATATGAACAGCTCTCATGATCTAACCCACTTGTTGACTAATAAACTTCTCTATTAGTTGCCGAAGCTTTTTCTTCCAAATGGGACATGTAAACAATACTTATGGGGCATCCACTGTGTAGAGGGTACTGGGGAAACAAAGATGAATAAGATTTGATCCTTCCTTGAAAGAAGTTATAACCTAAGTGGGGATCTATGCACATAAATGGTTCCTTGTAAGACTTTATAAGTTGAATAATATGCTATATTATTATTATTATGGACTTCCTTGGTGACTCATCGATAAAGAATCCACCTGCTATGCAGGCGCCACAGGAGACATGGGTTCAATTCCTGGGTGAGGAAGACCCGCTAGAGAGGGATCATGGCAAGGACATGGCAACCCACTCCAGTATTATTGCCTGAAGGATCCCATTGACAGAGGAGCCTGGCAGGCGGCAGTCCATGGGGTCACAAAGAGTCAGACATGACTGAAGCGACGTAGCATGCACACATTATTATTATATTGTATGATAATGAAGAAACCATTCAGCAGGTGTAATAGAATGCAGACCAGAGAGTCTTCCTGGAACAGAAATCCATTAAATTAAATCCTCAGTTTAGTCCAAAAGAATGAGAAAGTCATACTAAGGAGAGGAAGGGAGGTGAGAAGTATCAGAGTACCTGTAGGTGGGTGAAGAGCCTACAGCTAATGAGTGAGTCCAGGGTCAGGTCATGAGGGCCACACATGCTACATTAAGGAGTTTACACTTTAATTAGCTTTAGGCAGCAAAAAGTCACTAAAAGATCTGAAGTGGGCTCTGACATCTGATTTATAATTTTGGTATTGTATTCGTTTTCTATTGCTACCCTAACAAATGCCTACGAACATAGAGACTTAGACAACACATCTGTGGTCTCACATTTCTGTGGTACGCAAGCCCTCGCTGGCCCGGCTGGTTTCTCCATTCTGGAATTTACTGAGCAGAGGTCAGGGTGTCGGCTGGCCGAACTCTGGCAGGGAGGCTCTGTGAAGAGTCCACCCATTCAGGTTGTAGGTGGCACTAAGGCCCCTCTCTCCTGGCTACTTTACCTGGGGGTGACCTGCGCTCCTAGAGGCCTCATCCCTGCGCTTGCGCACAGAGGGCTCACCCCAAAGCTAGTACAGGCTTGGAATTTCTGCATTCTGCTATATCGCTCTTGCTTCCAGCTGGAGAGAATTCTTTGCTTTTAAAGAATCAAGTGACTCGATTGGGCTCACCTGAATAATCCAGGCTATTTTCCCTCTTTTAAGGTCTGTAAACTTTCTTATGGACTTCCCCAATGACTCAGCAGGTAAACAATCCACATGCAAAGCAGGAGTCACAGGAGATGCAAGTTCGTTCCTTGGGTAGGAAGATCCCCTGGAGGAAGAAATGATAACACGCTCCAATATTCTTGCCTGGAAAATCCCATGGACAGAGGAGCTTGGCGGCCACTGTCCAAAAGAGTCTCAAAGGGTCAGAGGTGACTAAGCACAGCACAAACTTAATTACACTAATAAAATCTTTTTATCTGTGTCAGGGAGCATAGATTCCAGGAATTAGGTGTGGACATCCTCAAAGGGCTGTTTTCTGCCTGCCTGGTTGTCTAGGGAGCTGCTAAGGGCATAGCGCTCTGCTCACATCCATGCTGTGTCCCCATCTGGTGATTTTCCTCCAATCTTTCTGACTGCTTAGAAAACAAAACAACAACAAAACGAAAACACACAAATCACCCCAACTTTATTGAGGTATAATTTACATTCACCCATTTTATCTGCACAATTTAATGACTTTGCTAAACTTCTGGAGTTGTGCAACCATTACCACAATCTGGTTTTAGAATCACCCCCAAAAGATTTCTCAGGTCCATTTGCCACCTGCCCACTGGCTGTTTCATCTTATTCTTTTTTCTAGACTCATCTTCCTTTGAATACTTACGTTTCCCAGGACTCTCTTTGGCTCTCTGGGAAATATCCACATTTAAGATATTCTTTACCAGGTGTGAAAATTATATTTCCCATTCAACATTTCTTTTTTGAAAACACATCAAATTGTTGACCTTGTTTACCTCAGGACAATGGGAATGGAGGGTTAGTGGTGAAATGACTTTTTTTTTTAATGTGTCTTTTGGAATTTAATATACAATTAGCATGTATTGCTCTTGAGATTAAAATTCTGGTGGCTCAGATGGTAAAGAATCTGCAATACAGGAGACCCAGGTTCAATCCCTGGGTCAGGAAGATTCCCTGGAGAAGAGAATGGCAACCCACTCTAGTATTTTTGCCTGGAGAATTCCATGGTCAAAGGAGCCTAGTGGGCTCCTGTAGTCCATGGGGTCCGAAAGAGTCAGACAGAACTGAATGACTAACACACTCTTGAGATTAAAATTCTTAATGGTGAAAACATTAAAAATGTAATTACTATTCTGTGGCTAAAGTTTAAAAGAGGTGCTTCAAATGCCAAGGAGCAGGAGTACCATCTGGATATTTTGTGAAGGACACTTCAGACTCAGACAGATGCCAGGGCCCTGCTTCTCACACTCAGTCATCATCCTGACCCTGAGAGGCAGTTGAACTGATGTTAGCCCACATCCAAGTCATCAGAGGGTTGAGTCCAGACTCAGGGAACATACTCTGTTTTCTTAGTTGAGTCTTTGAAATAGACACTTCAAGAGAAAACCAGTTTGAGGAATGTTGACAAGGCCAATACAAAATATTGCTATGTAATATTAATAGTTGTATTAACAAAATTCCAAGATATGTTTAGGTCTTGAAACTGTCATATGTACTGTCTTTGTTGTTTGAATTTAAGCTGGTGATTTTTACTTCTGCAGAAAGAAGATAGAAAATTGTAGTGACGATCTCAAAAAAAAAAAAAATCTCTTCCTGGTAGCTCAGAGGGTAAAGTGTCTGCCTGCAATGCCAGAGATCTGGATTCGATCCCTGGGTCGGGAAGATCCCCTGGAGAAGGAAATGGCAACCCACTCCAGTATTCTTGCCTGGAGAATCCCATGGATGGAGGAGCCTGGTAGGCTATAGTCCACAGGGTCACAAAGAGTTGGACACGACTGAGTGACTTCTCTTTCTTTCACTTTTCTCAAAAATTAAAAGCTGTACCAGCTGTTTATAGTTTGAAGGAACAAAAGAGAAACTTTGGGAAATCTCACAATTTTCATTGTAAGTCAGGTTCACCTTGAGTGGTGAAGGAGTTAAAATTAATAAAATATTAAACTCCTACATTAATTCATAATTTCTCATAATTATTAAACCATATTTAATTATTCTGGTTTAGAAACCTTTATTTTATTTATTTATTGGCCATGCTGTGTGGCTTGTGGAATCATAGTTCCCCATCAGGGATCAAACCCCGGCCCTTGGCTGTGAAAATGCAGAGTCCTAACCACTGGACCTAACCACAGTCCTAACCACTGGATCATCGAAAAAGCAAGAGAGTTCCAGAAAAACATCTATTTCTGCTTTATTGACTATGCCAAAGCCTTTGACTCTGTGGATCACAATAAACAGTGGAAAATTCTTAAAGAGAAGGGAATGCCAGACCATCTGACCTGTCTCTTGAGAAACCTGTATGCAGGTCAGGA